>BSBM01001222.1:290000-307750 GCA_027924585.1 Larix kaempferi | reverse complement strand
GGGAGGCAAGAGTGGGAGGAGGAGGAAGAGTGGGGTGGGGAGAAAGCAGAGGAGGAGGGACGGGAGGTATAAGAGTTGTTGGGGGAGAAGTAGGAGGAGGGGCAAGGGGAGGAAAAGGGGGGGGATAGGAGGAGGAGTGGAAGCGGAAGTGGGGAGAGAGGGGGATGTAGGAATGGGAGGGGGGAGTGGGGGGTGAGTGGGAGGCCAGAGGAGGAGGAGGGGTAGAAGAGGGCATGGGGGAAGAGGAGGAGGGGGAGGAGGCAGTAGAGGAAGAGGATTTATTAGGGGAGGAGGAGGAGGAGGATGGGGAAGGGAAGGCCCCACTGGGGGAGTCGAGGGGCTTAGAAGGAGGTAGAAGGGGATGGGAAGGTGAGAGTGGAGGGGGAGGGGGGGAGGTGCGAGTATATGAGGAGGAAGAGGAAGAGAAGTGGGGAGGAGGGGGAGGAGGTGTGGGGGAGGAAGAAGAGGTGGAGGTTTAGGAGGCATGGGAGGGGAAGAGGAGTTGTTGGGGGGAGGAGGAGGAGAAGGGGGAAGGGGAGTAGCAGAAGCTAGAGGGGTAGGGGGAGGAGGTGGTGTGGGGGGGGTTGGGGGAGGATTAGGAAGATCGAGGGGCAGGAAGCAGGGGAGGAAGAGGATTTATTGGGGGAGGAGGAGGAGGAATATGAAAGAGAAGTATAGGGGGAGTGGGAGGTTGAGTGGGGGGTGGGGGGGGAGGAAGGATTGGGAGGAGGAGGAGGAGAAGGTTATGGGTGAGAAGGAGGGGCAGGGGGAGGAGGCAAGGGAGGAAGAAGAGTTGTTGGGAGATTACGAGGAGGGAGAAGGGGATGGGTTGGAGAGGGTGTAGGGGGATGGACTGAAGGAAAGAGTGGGAGGAGGAGGAGTATGGGGGGGAAAGGATGGGGTGGAGGAGGCATGGGAGGAAGAGGAGTTCTTGAGGGAGGAGGAGGAGGAAGTGGAAGGGGAAGGGGAAGCAGAGGGGGATGGATAGGAGGGAGAGTGTGGGGCAAGTTGAAGGAGTGGGTGGGAGGAGGAGGAGGAGGGGTGAATTCATGAATAAGGAGGAGGAGAAGGGGGAGGAGGCGGGGGATGATATAGGGGAGGAAGAGCAGTTGTTGTTGGAGGAGGGGGAAGAGAAATAGAAGGAGGTAGAGGGGGATGGGGAGGAGGGGTATGAAGGCGGGAGTGGGCCTAGGAGGAAGAGGAGGGTGGAGGAGGTATGGGAGGAGGGAAGGAAGAAAGAGGGGTTGTTAGGTGAGGAGGGGGAGGAGGAGGAAGAGGAGGGTGGAGGAGGTATGGGAGGAGGGAAGGAAGAAAGAGGGGTTGTTAGGTGAGGAGGGGGAGGAGGAGGAAGAGGAGGAAGAGGTGGATGAATAGGAGGGGGAGTGGGAGGGGGAGTGCAGGGTGGGGGAAGGTATGTGTCACAACCCCAAAATTACTCAATTTTTAAAAAATTTGATATGTTACATGTTAACGACATTGTTTCTTATGTCGCAGGTGTGAAATACAAAGAGGATGTTGTGTGACTCCACATCGTTTATTTATAAGCTATAACTTGTATTTTTGTAATCACATCTATCTTTTATTTTCTACATTTTGTTTGCGGAATATAACCCAGCCTTCGCTTGGCAATGTGTTGTTATTTCATTTATATGTGTCTTCAACTACTATCTTAATTCATATATATATATATATATATATATAATGTCATAACGTCAATGTGGCCTAATGGCCATCCATGAGTCATTTGAACTAGTTTGCTACCATTAAAAATCTATTATAGTGTTATAGAAAACTTACTATGCTCATTGAGCTTTGTGCAGATTCATGCAAAAGTATTCAAAGTTATTGATAGATCATTTACTAAGCTCATGATTATATATCAACAACGCATACCAATGTTCTTATTTAGAGCTTGTATAAAATGATAGTCATTATGCCCAACTTGTGCTTGAATAGCAATTTGGAATCATGTATCATAACTCAATTTCCTTATGGTTATGTAAATCGTATTCATAGATTTATAAACCAATGCACCCATGCAATATAAACTATATGCAATACTAATGCATTTAACAATTCTATATGACTATGTCGAAACATAGTGCTTGTTATAATCATTGTGAAATCTACACAACTATGTGCACTTCATACCTAGCTCTATGCTTATAATGGAATACTTTTTAATGTTATATACCATAATGAAATGTCGTAACTCGACTTTATACATTTGTATTGTATGTTATAACTCTGAGCTAGGATCATCGTGTCATTATGATCCTATGCCATCTATAATATATTAATGGTTCGTATTATACCTGGAATCAAATTTTATCCACAAAACCATACGATCATTGGTTTGTCATGAAGTTGAATTAAACGCTACGTTTATACTCGTACAGATTCGAATCCCCGAGCTTAAAGTTGTAATGCAAACGTGGAAATCGTAATGTTGTATGTTAGATCAATGTTATGATTTTGTATTAATTTGATGTACAAGTAATCTAGTTATGATCTCTGAGTTGATTCGATTCATCATTTCGTATTAATGGTTATATCCATATTGTGATATCTGCATTAATTCGATATATCAATTCAGATTGATGATTTATGATCTCCGTATTAATTCAACATGTTTCTTAGTTAATGTAGGTCATCGATGAGTGCCAACTTGGACCGGGTTTGGTGAAGCTATGTGATGGATTAGACGCAGGATGATGTACCATCTGGCCATCCTCGCATGGCATACTTTGGGTCATTGATTTGTGATCCTTGGGATCGTAACCAATGTTTCCTAGGGTTTTGTTATGCAAAGGTTTACACATTTACCATTTGTTTACCGAGGTTGCAGCATTATGCTGCTACGTTTGAACTTCAGCTCTTTGTATAATATCTTCACACTTGTGAAAGTTTGTAAAGATGTAATACTGTGTTAAATGATGTTTCATTTGGTTAGTAATAGGGACCGCTTCTACGGCCTCCCTTTGGAGTGCTCATAGAGCTCCCATGAGGGTTTTTCCATGTTCCATTAGTCTAAACAATGTAGATATCCTCGACTCTGTAATATTTTGATAGTGGATGAAGCTTGGTAGCATGGTCTTCGATGATGCACTGTGTGCAAAATCTTGGCACCATGGTAAGCAAATACTTGTCCCTTCTTACTGTGATTGGGTAAAATGTTTGGGCAATCGTTCCTGTTTTGTATTATTATGTATACAATTCTTTTATGACGTACTTGTTATTTATTGTGTATGGTTTCGTGGTGTTGTACGAACAATGATGTAGCATGCCAAAGAGCACTGCTACGTGGCTTGGCATTTTCAGTCATCCACTGGATTCGCAAGGTAAAATGGTGTTATTCCTTTACAACTTACTGTTTTTAAACTAAATACACACATTTCTTTTCAATTATCATTATTGTATTTAAAATACTTTGATATTTATATCTAACTTATGTAAACTGGTTGTCTTGCAGGTTGGCCATGGGCTATACCAACGCTTGGGAATGAGTCGGCTACCATAACCCTGGTAAACCATGGGTAAGCCATCCTTATGACATTTATTTTAAAAATTTTCAGTTATTAAGTTTTGAAATATCAACCCTAACTAACTCGTATTCGAAACGTGTCTACAGGTGGTCATGAGAACTCAAGGTAATGTTTGTGTACAATGAATGCAAATTCGGCTTTGTGCTCACACGAAGCGTTTAAGCCCATAGAAACTGCCGTAATGGGTAGATTATCATTGTTTATGTATTCTGAACTTTTACTCTAGGCTGTGACATTCTTCCGGCTTCATCATTTAGGAGTTTACTTGATATGTAATGAGCATGTAGGCATACATACTCTGTTTACGAAATTTTTATTAAAAATCTTGTCACCTCTCTTCATGAGTTCGTTGCATTCGATTACTTCTTATTTGCACAAAGATATTATTCATTTAAAACCATAGATTGTTTATGGCTCTGTTTGAATACTTATAAATAATATCATGAAGCCTTACGGCTCTGTTTATCCCTTTTTTATTTACAGAGATTAAAACTTTACTTGTTAATTTATTTCTTTGTGGCATCACGACTTAGTTAAGTCCTCTGTAATCTTTTTATTTGACCTAGTAATGCAGGTTTGAGCCTCACGGCTCTTCCTTGTATGCTCAACATTGATGCGTTTTTAAGCCTTGCGACTCTGTGATAACATTAGGTTATCTTTGAGTGTTTTAAATCCCAACTAAATTCGAAATGGTTCTTGTTAAAATATTTAATGCTATTGTTTCGTATGGCATTTCAACTCTGTTGTATTCATCAGAATGTTAACGAGCCTTGTGGCTATGTAATATTATTAGATTGATTAAAATACTCTTGTATGAAGCCCTGTTTACCTAGTAATGTTTAGAACTAGATTAAGAATGCTTATCAGCCAATACTGAATCATATTTGATGATTTAATGTATTGAATTTGTTTAACTTAATGCTTGTTATTCAGAATGGAATTCTTATTAAGTATTTATGTATATAAATGTTATTATAATAACTATGTTCATTGAGTACAGTGTTATTATTATGTATTGCACATTTTGTTCTTCTAGCTAGTTTGTATATAGGTACTGTAATGTTTTCTCTTATACAAACCATAGGTTTATATAATAATTTATAATCTGAAGATAAATTAAGAATAGAGACATATTATAAACAAAATATTGATTCTATCTACAGTAATATAACAACCAATCCATAGGTTCACATATGAAGAATTTTGCTAATAAATAGAAATATAATGATATAGATACATAACATAGAAATAAATTGTTTCTCAGAAATAAATTCATTTACAGAATATATAATCATTCTAAAACATATTTCATCATTTTTCTAATCATTCTAAACAATAATTATTAAAATGATAAAAATCATACTGAATACTAGTAAAATAATAAGAGAACCTGACTGAAAGAACAGACCGAATCTAATCTGAAGTTCGACGTTCCTCCTAACCAATCTTCCATAACAACCAATTTTACTTATTCTAAAACCCCTGAGCCTGTTTGCTGGACCACAAGGACAAATATAACTGAAGCAACCCAGAACTTTCACTCAGTTCTCCATCTCAAATAAACAAAATAATTTCCCTCTTCCATCCAAGTCTCCTGGTTTTCTGATGGGAATAGATTCATAAATATTTTCCTAGGACTTAGGTCTATCACGATCCTCCTGCCCTAGAACCTCCATCTAGAGTTATGACCTTAAAAATAGGGATGATGCCTCCTGCACCTATTGAGGTGTTAATTAGTGGTTTTCACCACTATGGAAAATCTTCCCAACACATGTCATTCCTCCTTATGGGCCAACAAACACTCTTTCAACAGCTACTTCAGATTGGATTCTCCTTTTTTTATTTATTAAATAATAAAAATAATACAATATCCTCAAACAAGTGTCTTTGACCACACTTGGTCAAATAATTGTTCAACAACAATTAAAAACATTATTACAAAGTATTTAAACTTTAATTAAGGTTCTAGGGGTATTACATACACCCCCCCTTAAAGATAACACCGTCCTCGGTGTTATTCAATATTCCATTATTCCATTATTCCATCTTGAAACGAAATTGGATATGCCTCCTGCATTTTGCTTTCCAATTTCGAAGTAGACTCTTCTGGACTAAGGTGCATTCACTACAATTTTACTTGTCCAGTAATGCGGTTCCAAAGGATAATATCCCTCCTGTCAAGGATGCAATCTAGTTCCACTTGGAATTCTCCTTCTGGTTCCACCTGTATAACATTCCAATGCACAACATGAGCAGCATCATGTATGTATTTCTTTAACAAAGAAATGTGAAAAACATTGTGTACTTTTATCGTAGGCGGTAATGCCAACTGATATGCTACCGGTCCAATCCGGTCTAATATTTCAAAAGGACCACAATACGTGGGTGCTAGTTTAACACACTTTCCCAATCTTAAAAAACTCTTTCTTGGATTTACCTTTACATGAACATGGTCTCCAACCTGGAACTCTTTTTCAGTTCTTTTTAAATCAACATATCTCTTTTTTCTAGCTTGAGCTACCTTCAAATTTTGCTACACATGTTTCATAGTTAGCTCCATATCTTTTAACAATTCAGGACCTAACATCAGTCTATCAACTGGACTACTCCAAGAAACTGGAGTGTTTCATTTATGTCCATAAAGTATTTCAAATGGACTCATCTTAGTAGAAGTTTGAAAATTGTTATTATAAGCAAACCCAACTAAGTGTAAATAGTCTTCCCATTTTCCAGGTTTATCCATAACATACATTCTAAGAATGTATTCTAAAATATGATTAACTCTTTCTATTTGTCCATCCGTTTGAGGGTGAAAAGATGTATTAAAATTCAGTTTAGTATCTAACCCCTTAAACAAATCTTTCCAAAAATTACATGTAAACTTTGTATCTCTGTGAGAAACAATTATTTTAGGCACACCATGTAATCTGAAAATTTATCTCATAAATATATCATATGAATAGCTTTATAAGTAGATTTAACAGGAATAAAATGTGTTTCCTTACTTAAATTCTCAACCACAACCATTATAGAATCATTCTGTTTATTATTTCTAGGAAAACCAGTTATGAAATCCATACTAATAACTTTCCATTTCCATTATGGAATGGGTAACGGCTGCAATAAACCTGCTAGATGTTGATGTTCAGTTTTCACTTGTTGACATTCCATGCACTTAGCTATGTATTCAACAACTTCATTATTCATATTAGGCCAATAAAATTCACATAATATTCTTTCTTTAACATTGTAATCATTTTCTGGTAAACAGGGTGTCCTGAATAAGGTGTTTTATGCATTTCATTCATAATTAACATCTTTACTTCCACTGAATTTGCCACATACAATCTATCCTTATACATTAATAATGTATTTCTGCTAAATTTAAAATCTGTTTTTACTTTCCTTTCTTCATTTTCTGTTGTTTTAACCTTTATTTTCTCATATTCATCATCATTACTTGCTTCTCTTTGTATTTTAACTTCTAAATTACTTTTGTAACTGTTATTTGCAAGCATAAATAACATGTTAGCACAAAGACTTAAAGCATCCACTACCTTATTTTCTTTCCCTTTAATATGTTTTATATCAAAATCATATTAGCTCAGAAAGGACAACCATCTAGCTTGTCTTGCATTCAAATTTTGTTGATAAAAAATATACTTTAGACTTACATTATATGTTTTTAATAGGAAACATCTACCAATCAAATAATGATGCCACATTTTTAGTGTGTGAATTATAGCATCCAACTCCCAATCATGAGTTGCATAGTTTCTTTCGTGTTCTTTTAATTTTCTTGACTCATAAGCTACAACTTAGTTATCATGCATTAGTACCCCTCCTAATCCTTCCTTGCATGCATATGTACAAACGATAAACTCTTTATAAGGATCTGCAATCTTAAGAATAGGAGTTGTTGTTAACAAATGTTTTAGTTTTTTAAAACTTTCTTGAGATTTATTATTCCATTCAAATTTATTCCCTTTCTTTTGTAAAGAAGTTATAAGATAAGCAATTTTTGAAAACCATTCAATAAATTTTCTGTAATAACTAGTTATTCCCATGAATGATCGTATGTCAGATACGTCTTTAGGTACTGCCATTCCATAATTTATTTTACTTTATTAGGATCAACCGATATACCTTCCTTATATTACATGCCCTAAGTACGGAATCTTATCCTTAAAGAAATCGCATTTGCTGAACTTTGCATAAAGTTCTTCTTCTTGTAATACTTGTAGTACAATTCTTTAGTGTTCTTTGTGTTCCTGTTCATTCTTAGAATAAACTAATATATTGTCGATAAATATGAATACTAATTTATCTAAGTATTTGCTTAAGACATTGTTCATTAAGCACATAAATATTGTTGGTGCATTTGTCAACCCAAAAGGCATTACAACAAATTCATAATGACCATACCTGGTCCTAAAAGCAGTTTTATAAATGGCTTCATCTTTTACTCTTACTTGGTGATATCCTGATCGCAAATATATATTAGAAAAGATAAGTGCTCCTCTGAATTGATCGAATAGATCATCAATTCGGGGTAATGGTTTTTTTTTTATTGTCATCTTGTTTAATTGTCTATAGTCAATACACAATCTTAAAATACCATCTTTTTTTTAACAAAAATTACTGGTGCTCCCCAAGGGGACACACTTTGTCGTATATACATTTTGTCAATTAATTCTTTAATTTAAGATTTTAATTCATTTAATTCCAATATGTTCATTCTATAAGGAGCCTTCGAAGTTGGTTTGCTCCTGGTATGAGATCGATTGAGAAATCTATCTCTCTTTTAGGAGGCAATCCTGGAACTTCTTTCGGAAATACATCCTTAAATTCTTTTATTATTGGAAGGTCATTTATATCAAGTTTATCACTTTTATCTCTGTCATCTAATATGTGAACAACAAAAACTTTACAACCTTTTCTAACAGATCTTTTTGTTTGTAAAGCAGAGATTTCTCTTATCATAACTTTTCTACGAATTCCTTTCACTATAACATATTTATTTTCCTCATCTTTGCATATAAAAGATTTTTCATAACAATTCAAAATCACTTTATGTTTCTCTAACCAACCCATTCCTATTATCATATCATAGGATCCTAAAGGTAAAACATTCAAATCTGCATGTATTTTCATGTCATTCATGTAAAATTCACAGTTTTCAACAAAACTAGTTACATTCGTTTTTGTGCATGTAGCTAACTGAACTAACCATGATTTCTCAAATTTACTTTATTGAATTTTACATGCATCTACCATTCTAGGAGATATAGAACTTAAACTTGCACCTGGATCTATCAACATAGAAATAGACTTATCTTGTAACATACCTTATATTTTGACCATTGTTGTTTGATGTTCTTTTTGTCGATTCTCCAATGCTACACTGATCCTTGATATACTTCTAGCGACATCTTCTTGTATAGAATGTATATTATTAACAATATTTCTTTTCTTTGGACAATCTTTAAAGTAGTGTGGTTCACCACACTCCCAACATTGTAAAGGATCTCTTGGATTATTAACTTTGTAATACGTAGCAAATGTATCTCTTCTTCGATTATTTACCGCATTTTGAGGTCTGTTTATGAAATTATTATCTTGATAATTCTTATGATTATTTCCAGCACTTCTGAAAATTTATTAACTCTTTTCTTTTGGTCAAAAGTCTTTCACTTCCAAGATGGTAAATGATCTCTCTTGTATTTATTTTGATCAAAACCAAAATTTGCTTTTCTCATTACATCTTCTAACATTTTTGTATTATCATACTCAATCCTCTCTTTATAAATAACAGGGAAACAACTTAGAAATCTTTGTACTTTTGGTTTTTCTTCAGTAATGTAAGGCAGATAATGTAATAAAATTAGAAACTTACTGCACAATTCTTTCATATTTAATGCTCCAAGTTTCATATCATAAAATTCTTTGTCTTTCTCCTTGTAATACTGTTCAGATAGGTAGTTTATTTTAAACAATTTCTTGAATGAAATCCATGTGATATGACATTCTTTTATGTTCTTTACCTTTTTAATATCTTGCCACTATATATCTTCCTTTCTAGACAGATTATAAATAGCCATCTTTGCTTTAAGTTCTGTAGAGTAATTATAAATCTGAATATATTTATACATTCCGGACAG
This sequence comes from Larix kaempferi, assembly GCA_027924585.1. Classification (NCBI taxonomy): domain Eukaryota; kingdom Viridiplantae; phylum Streptophyta; class Pinopsida; order Pinales; family Pinaceae; genus Larix; species Larix kaempferi. The sequence continues at coordinate 298,044 of BSBM01001222.1, read as the reverse complement.
CCATGATTCAGCTTCCTCCTCGATTTCTACTTCACCATTGAACAAAGGTGGTTTTATTTTCTTAAACTCTCCATAAATTTACTTATAAGGTTTACTCAATCCTCAAACCCTAGGTCTTATACTCTAGCATCAAACCCTAATATGCATTTGGTTGGTGATAAGAATGAGATGCTTTATGTTGGGATTGAATTATTTCAATATTTAGGCCTCTAACATCTCTGAAACTTCTTCCAATACCATGATCTCATGTTTTAATGATGTCAATGGCTTGTGATTATGAGATACAAAGGTTGTAGTCATATCTAAGACCTTAAATTTTCCTTGAAAATAAATATAAATATTTATTTTTCTTGGAATGTTGGGGTACATGCAAGAGCACATGAACGTGTTAATATGAGACATCTCATGCAAACCCTATCCATGTCACATCACACAAGTACACCACAAGATGAATCTAGTTCTATCATCCATGTCTACACGTCGATCCTAGTATTTCAGTCCTCAAGCCCTAGGTCTTATACTCTAGCATCACACAAGAGAAATCTCTCCAAGAAAATCCAATATTTTTCTCTTCCCCTTATCTTCTCTAGTGGTTAAATCTTTGTGACCCCTAAAATATCCAATATAGGTAGGAATTCCTCATTTGCTTCAATAACAATCTTATGTAAATCAACATCTCCCCACTAGAATGATTGTTTTTCTTAGGGTTTGCAAACCCTATCCATGTCACATCACATAAGTACACTACAATATAACACTATTTATAGCATCCAAGGTCCATGTCCATCCTAGTCTTAGCTCCGCTCTCCATGTGTTCTACTAGGGAAATGGCCTTAGTGTTAGAACAAGATATTAGTAACCTTAGTGATCACAAGTCTTCACAAATGTAAAAGAGGGGTGATACAAATTCGCTCAAGGGGGTCATTTCTCATCTGAAGACTCCCAGGCATGCGTGGCCACCGTGGACACGTCCACAATGGCCACTTGCACCTATGGGAACCAACAGAATCCAAGTCCGCTTGTCGATTTGGGTTCCATGACCCTAGAGCAAATTCTCAAAGTGTCCTTGAATGGCCTTGGGGTGCCCGACGAAAATTCCTTTTGCACCCAAATCGTGGCTCCGATTGTGAATCCGTCAATTCTGATGGATCTGAGGCGCCGGGTTTCAGCTAGCCCCCCCCCAAATGGTGCCTCAAAGAGTCGAAAATAGTGCCAATGTGCCATCTCCTGAGCTAGGGTTTTGCTTAGTGAGGGACATTCCAATTTCACTCAAGGGGGCATTTCTCATTCGAAGGCTCCCATGTGTGTGTGGCCATTGTGGACACATCCACAATGTTCACTTGCACCTATGGGAGCCAACAAAATCCATTTATGCTCGCTGGTTTGGGTTCCATGGCCCCGGAGCAAATCCTCAAAGTGTCCCTGAATGGCCTCGGGGTGCCCAACAAAAATGTCCATAGTGGCCACACACATGTGGGAGCCAACGGAATCCAAGTCTGCTCATCGGTTTGGGTTCTGTGCCCCTGGAGCAAATCTTAAAAGTGTCCCTGAATGGCCCCAGGGTGCCCGACGAAAATGCTCGTTGCACCCAAACCATGACTCTGATCGTGAATTCGTCGATTCTAATGGATTCGGGGCGCCATGTTTAAGATAGGCCCTCCCCAAACCATGCCTTGAAGACTTGGAAATGATGCTAATGTGTCATCTCTGGAGCTAGGGTTTTTCTCAGTGAGGGCCATTCCAATTTCGCTCAAGGGGGTCATTTCTCATCCGAAGGCTCCCAGGCATGCGTGGACATCGTCGACACAGCCAAAATGGCCATTTTCACCTATGGGAGCTAATGGAATCCAGGTCCACCCACCGGTTTGGGTTCCATGGCCTCGGACCAAATCCTCAAAGTGTCCCTGAATGGCTTTGGGGTGCCCAAAAAAATGCCCGTTTCTCCCACACCATGGCTCTGATTGTGAATCTGTCAATTTTGATAGATCCAGGATGGCAGGTTTCAACTATCCCCCTCCCCAAACTATTCCTCAGAGACTCGTAAATAGTGCTAATGTGCCATCTTCGGAGCTAGGGTTTTTCTCAGTGAGGGCCATTCCAATTTCGCTCAAGGGGGTCAGTTCTCATCCGAAGTCTCCCAGGCATGCATGGCCACCGTGGACACATCCAAAATGGCCACTTTCACCTATGGTATCCAACAGAATCCAATTCTGCTCACTGGTTTGGGTTCCGTGGCCCCGGAGAAAATCCTCAAAGTGTCCCTGAATGGCCATGGGGTTCCCAATTGCAAATTTGTTGATTCCAATAGATCCAAGATGTCATGTTTCAGCTATCAGACCCCCCAAACTGTGCCTCTAAGACTCTAAAACAGTGCCAATGTGCCATCTACGGAGCTAGTGTTTTGCTCAGTGAGGGCAATTCTAATTTTGCTCAAGGGGGTCATTTATCATCCCAAGGCTCCTGGGAAGCATTACCACCGTGGAAATGTCCACAATGTCCATGTGTACCTATGGGAGATGACAGAATCCAAGTCCGCTCTCCGGTTTGGGTTCCTTGGCCCCAGAGGAAATCTTCAAAGTGTCCATGAATGGCCCCGGGGTGCCGACGAAAATTCCCATTGTAACCAAACCGTGAATCTGATCGCGAATCTGTCTATTCTAATGGATCTGGGATGCTGGGTTTCAGCTAGGACCCCCCCCAAATCATGCCTCAGAGTCTCAAAAACCGTGCCAATGTGTCATCTTCGGATCTAGGGTTTTGCTCAGTGACGGCCATTCCAAGTTCACTCAAGGGGGCCATTTCTCATCCGAAGGCTCTTGAGTGTGCATGGACACGGTGGCCATGAGGTACACGTATGCCCATGCACTCCATCCATGGTGGCCACACACTCCTGGGATCCTTCAGATGATAAATGACCCCCTTGAGTGAAATTGGAATGGTCCTCACTAAGTAACACCCTAGCTCCGGAGATGGCACATTGGGACCGTTTCTGAGTCTTCGAGGCATGGTTTGGGGGGGGGGGATAGCTGATAATCGGCATCCTGGATCCATTGGAATCAATGGATTCATGATTGGAGTCACGGTTTGGGTGAAATGGGAATTTTCGTCGGGCACCCTCGGGCCATTCAGGGACACTTTGAGGATTTGCACCGAGGCCACAGAACCCAAACCGGCGAGCGGAATTGAATTCCATTGGCTCCCATAAGTGCACGTAGCCATTTTGGACATGTCCATGGTGGCCACGCACGCTGGGGATCCTTCGGATGAGAAATGACCCCCTTTAGCGAATTTGGAATGGCCCTCACTCAACAAAAACCTAGCTCCGGAGATGCAACATTGGCACTATTTTCGAGTCTTCGAGGCACATTTTGGGGGGGCCCATTGCTGAAACCTGGCATCTCGAATCCATCAAAATTAATGGATTCACGATCGGAGCCATGATTTGGGTGTAATGGGCATTTTCGTTGGGAACCCGGAGGCCATTCAGGGAGACTTTGAGGATTTGCTCCGGGGCCACGGAACCCAAACCGATGAGCGTACTTGGATTCCATCGGCTCCCATAACTGCAGGTGGCCATTGTGGATGTGTCCATGGTAGCCACACATGCTCGGGAGCCTTCAGATGATAAATGGCCCCCTTGAGTGAAATTGGAATGGCCCTCACTCAGCAAAACCATGGAGACAGAGATGGCACATTGGCACCGTTTTTCAGTCTTTGAGGCATAGTTTGGGGTGACACCTAGCTAAAACCAGGAATCCCGGATCCATTGGAGTCAACGGATTCACGATCATAGTCTCGGTTTGGGTGCTATGAGAATTTTTTCCAGGCACCCTTAGGCCTTTGAGGGACACTTTGAGGATTTGCTCCGGGGCCAAAGAACCTAAACCGACGAGCAAACATGGATTTCATTGGCTTCCACAGCTACAAGTGGCCATTGTGGATGTGTCCACGCCTACCCGGGATCCTTCAGATGAGAAATGACCCCCTTGAGAGAATTTGGAATGGCCTTCATTGTGCAAAAACCTAACTCCAGAGATGGCACATTGGCACCATTTCTGGGCGTTGGATGCACGGTGTGGGGGGGCCCTATTTGAAACCCGTCGTCCGAAATCCATCGAAATCGACAGATTCGCTACCGGAATCACGGTTTTGGTGTTATGGGATTTTTTTTAGGCACCCCATGGCCATTCAGGGACACTTTGAGGCACCATTTCTGGGCGTTGGAGGCATGGTGTGGGGGGGCCCAAGCTGAAACCCAACGTCCAAAATCCTTTGGAATCGACGTATTCGCTACTGGAGTCATGGTTTTGGTGATGCGGTCATTTTTTCTACGCACCACGTGGCCATTCACGGACACTTTGAGTATTTGCTACGCGGCCACGGAACCCAAACCGGCGAGCAGAATTGGATTCCGTCAGCTCCCACATGTGCTCATTGGAATTGTGGATGTGTTCACGGTGGCCACGCACGGCTGGGAGCCTTCAGATGAGAAATGGACCCGTTGAGTGAAATTGGAATGGCCTTCACTAAGCAAAACCCTAGCTCTGAAGATGGCACATTGGTACCATTTCTGGGCGATGGAGGCATGGTGTGCGGGGTCCCCTAGCTGAAATACAACGTTCGAAATCCATCAAAATCGATAGATTCGATACCGAAGTCATTGTTTTGGTTCCACAGGCATTTTTTCTAGGAACCCTGGGGTCATTCAGGGACACTTTGAGGATGTGAAAGGATCTGGACATATAATAATGCAGTCTTAGTGTTCTTACTTGATTTGAGAAGTTGATTTCTTTGCTATTAAATTAAACTATGCAATTTCCTTCAAACTTATGTTCATTGATATAATGGATAAATGGAACTTAATTAAAAAAAAATTCTATTGTCATTTGCAAAAACTAAGATAGCTAAATTAGATTTTCTTTTCAACGTATTGATTTTCCTTGTGCATACTTTGTGTTGCTTTTCCGTAATGATATATTAACCATATTGGACTTTGCTTAATTTTTTGTCTTTTCCATTGAAAAACTAATACGCATAGATCTGAAACTTGGGTGATTTTTGCACTAATGTGACAAGCTGTTTTTTTTTGTTATCAAATTACGTAGTTTGATTTACACTCCCATTCATTGACACAATGGATAAATAGAACTTAATCATATTTTTCTTGTATCTTTTGCAAAAACTATGATAGATGCATTAAATTTTCTTTTCATCCTATTTAGTTTGCTTGTGAATACTATGTGTTGCATTGTTGTACTGATATATTAATGAATTTTGACTTTTCCTTGTTTTTTCTCTTGTCCTTGACAAATTAATAGGCATGCATTAATAACCGAGTTCAGGCTGATTTGAAGTGACATATTGATGTGTATGTTGGATGTTGTGTGTATGTGAATTTGCTCGATGTGTGAATATTGATACACTCTTCATCTAGCAAGGTTTGATAAGAAGTAAAAGTGGCCCTCATTTGTATATCAAGAAGGATGAAGATGGACCTATTTCTTTGATTTCTTTATATGCTGATGATCTAATCATAAAAGGAAGTGCTACTATGTTCATTAAAAAAATGAAAAGAAGCATTTCACAGGAATTTGAGATGAAGGACCTCAGGGAGTTGTATTATTGTTTAGGCCTTGAAGAAGTATGGAGGGATGATGGTGTGTAGTTGATCACACAAACAATCTATACAAATGAGATCATCATGAGGTTCAATATGAATAAATGCAAGCTAGTGTATTGGAACAAAATGTGAAGCTCAATACTAAAGATGAAACAAAAAAGATGAATGACACTTTGTATCTAAAGTTGGTGGGAAGTCTAAATTATGTTAGATCAACTAGACCAGATAGTGAGTTAATGGCTAAGGATAACCAACAACCATCAAATGAGATAGCCAAAGTTCCATCAAATTGAAAAATAATCCAGCTAATCATGGTAGGTCCAAGATTATTGAAATGCTGCATCATTTTCATAAGGAGAAGATATAATGAAAGGAAATCTAGTATTTGGTATACTATAATACATATGAGAATGTGGATGGCATCTTCATTAATTCTTTCGAAAAGACAAAATTCAAATTGTGTAGAGATAATTTGTGTGTTTGGAAAAACTCTTCTTTTTTGAAATAATGAATGAATGAGTTTCTCTTGATTTCATTCCAAGAACCATAATAGTTCATTGTGACATTTCTAACCTAATAAAATACATTATAGTGTGATATGGGTGAGACATTGATCTCATTTTTTAGGGAATTTTATTGTTCCTTTTTTACTTTCTTATTCTTAGAACATGCACAATGCAAACTATTGATATAGAGGTTTTCATTTTACACTTTAATGCGATGTAATAAGTATATGAGAGCATGTGCAAGCTATTGAGGGTCAGTTTTGGCGCATTAGATGCAATAGAAAATTGAAAAAGAAGGCATCCCTCAACTTAATTGGTTTTTTGAGATACTTACACCAGATATCTTGCATCGAGTAAAAAAGATGAAACATAGGAAATTGAGTCACGTTTATGAATATATAAGTTTTAAGTATTGAAAATTTAAATAACTATGTCAAATTTCATTTTTTCTAACAATCAGTTTTTATTTTTTTGGCAAATGATAAGGTATATGTTTTTGTGGGTGCAACCTTTCAGTGCGTAAATGATGGTTTCGAGATACAAAAATTGTTAGACATGTACAGAACCCGTAGCACTAGTGCAACACTATTTTTACCAAATTAAACATTTAATTTTTTATTTTTTTTTAATTATGTAAGTGATCAAACCTCAAGAACAGTATGTCAAATGTGGGTGCAGCATTTGAAGGTCTTAATGATGTCATTTCGACTTCGATTTTTGATAGCATGTAGAGGTTGGTGTCTACTAGTGCAGCATACAATGTTTTTTTTTAAATGGTTGTGAAAGAAAAAGTTACGAAATAAACACTTACATGTTTTTTGACTTAAGGAGTGATGACACAAGAAAATTAGGAAACAAATAGAAAATCTCAATATTGTTTTAAAAAAATTACATATTGTGAATCTACATAAAAAATGCTATCTATGCCTAAAATTTCGTCAATAATGGTCATGTATGTCATGCTCTAGAGAGCGGTGAAAAATAGGCATATTGAGAAAAATGGTGGAAATGTATAATTAGCTATGGTTTAGTAAACTCCATAGCACAGGTTTGGTAACTCCAAACCAAGCACATAGGACTATGGCTGACATGCGGGCGCAGGAGGAGGGGATGATTAGGAGCTCCAGAATGCATGCGCGTTCTATTTAAATTTAAATATTTTGATTGGCACACATTTTGATGCGAAACACACACGCATTTTGGACACACAAAATGCGCGTGCGTTATGGACACACAAAATGTGCAAGCATTTTGCATATACAAAAAGAAATTTCGGGGGCCCGCTGGCCCCCGGACCCCCCGTTGCGCATGCCAGGATCATAACCAAACCTAGAGTACAAAAACGACTGAAACAACATCATGTATGAGACTAGAAGATCAGGTTCCACAACCAACACTCTTCCTCTCACTCCTCCCATCTCTTCCTAAGACCCCTCTTTCCCCTCCCCCCTCTCTCACTATCTCCTTAACCATGCTCCCCTCTCCCCCTAAACCTCATCTTCTCTCTCTCTCTCGCTATGTAGCCCCCCTCTTCTCTTCTCCCCCCTATGTCCCTCTCTATCTCTCTCTCATTAATATTTCTCTCTCTCCCTCACTACAAGCGAATACCTTGTAGTAGAGGTTTCCCACAAATTGGCCTTTTATACTGCATCCAAACCAATGCTCAAGGATTTACTGAGAAGTGTAGGGAGGTGGAGGTGTAGGGAAGAGAGAGAGACTAAGAGAGCACGGGTTATTAAGGGCTACGTAGAGGAGGGGAGAGAGATAGAGAGGAGGGTGTTTAGGTCTAGGGGGTGTAGGAGAGAGATAGAAAGAGTAGGATGGTTAGGGATGGGGGAGAGGTTAGGGAGAGGGAGAGGGGGTTTAGAGAGAGAGAGAGGGGGGGTTAGTTAGCGGTAAGGGGCTAGGAGGGGGGTTA
>BSBM01001222.1:0-285000 GCA_027924585.1 Larix kaempferi | reverse complement strand
TTGATGGGGTCACTGTGGAAGGGGAAGTGAGTGTGGTGGGGGAATGTGGGGGGGGGGGGTTGAGTTCTATGTTGTGGTGGAGGGATGGGTTAATGTGGATGGGTGGTATATCGTGGTCGGATGGGGGAGGATGGAAAAATGAGAAATTGTAACGGAGGTGGTGGAAAGGTTGGGATGGGGTGATGGGACATAGGATCTGAAATAGAAGGGGGAGCTAGAGGGAAGTGTGGTGTTGGATAGGAGGGGGGGGATGGATGGAAGGGGGTGGGGAGGTATGCATGGAAGGGGGCATGTATTCCAAGGGATACAACTGTCATATACGGTGGCCGAAAGGCCGGGGAGGGAGGAATAATGGCATTGGAAGTCCGAGGTGCTTGCACCTACATACGCATTTATAACCTCATAGTTTAATATAGAAAAATATAAATATACACAGACAAGTCATCATATTTGAAATTAAATTTATACTTTAATGCACATGATACCTACACACGTGGAGATCTGTTTTTCCCGGGTGGAGATGGTTGGTCACTAGAGCCCACAGACACTTATGCGAACACTGCAATTTTTAGATTGAATTTATAAAAATAGTATTAACAATATTAAAGACAATTCCAATGAGAATGCAAAAAATAGTACATAAAAAAAATGACTGCAATTAATTTAGATTCAAGTTAGATGATAGTAGTTTGGTGGGATTTTTATATTATATAATTTTTTTATTGTATTGGTGCAATCCATTTGTTCAAGAATAGGTAAAGAGCATGGTTATGGGGATCACGTTCTTTGAACCACAATGGATTGGTCCCATGATAGGGACAAATGACCCATTTTTTTGTCATTCATTGAAGATAATGTGGCAAAGAAGATTGACAATTTATGCTTGAAGTGTTTGATGGACAAAGTTGTCATTGATGACAACACATTAATGACAAAGGTCAAAGTGATGACATGGAAAATACTTGACTGGACAAATGGTAAACATGACAAGCTTTGATCACTTAACAAGTGGCAAGCAAGCATGACAAGTGTAGAAGACTTGAAAAAGTGAAGACATGACAAAGGATTGATGACAAGGACTTGGTAATGACATTGATGACAATACATTAATGGCAAACACATGGAAGAGTTAATAACATGGAGCATACACATTATGGCAAGAAAAATGGAGATGGTGACATGGCTTGAGGAATGGAAAAGGTGACAAGTATGACAAACATGGAAAGCATGACAAGTGTTAATGACAAGCATGGAAGACTGACATGGAAAGCTAAGGACAAGACAACGACAAGTGACAAGCAAGCAAGCTTGATAACTTGTCAAGCACGGTGTTTGATGACATGGAATATGACAAGGAGGAAATGCTTGATGACAAGAAGGATTGATAACTTGGTGACATGGAGAACATTGACCTGGAAAACATAAGCTTAGAGGAAAAAGACAAGATGATGAGGTGGACAAGAAAGATGTGAGGGAATTTGGAATGCCCCTTGTGGGCATTTCAAAGCCCCATTGCGGGCATAATCAAAAGGACCCTGCGAGCATTCTTTAAAGGACCCACTATGGGCATCTGTGGTGTATTATGGGAATATTGAAAAGGGCATGCGTGCATTTACATGAGACCATTGTGTGCATAATCCAAAACCAATACGGGCATGTGTTGATGGCCCTTGCGAGCATCAAAGTGGAGCCCACTACGAGCATTTTTAAGAGTGCATTGCAGGCATCTTAAGGGTATATGTGTGTCGCACATTTAATATTATGAAAGGATAGAAGGTGGCATGGCATGAAAATAAAATTATTATTAACTCCCTAATTGATGGATGGCTAGAATTAAATAAATCATATTTGATTTATTTAATCATCTTAATGATAAAATTAAAATAATGAGGACAAGTCGGCCTCCTAACTGATGGTGATGAAGAGTATAAATAGAAGATAAGTTTCATTTTTAAGGAAGCAATGTGCTAATATTTTGGGATATTGAGGAGAGATCTGATTTTGGGGGTCATGATGACCGAGGAAGGTTCGGTGAAGTAGCAGGAGCAGTTGTGCAGCAGTAAACTAATTTTTATTTCTAATCTTTTGGGCTTCACTAAGGCAGCAGCAGTGGTAGATTAATGACATCATGACCATGGAAAAATGAAGATATGTTTGGGGACATAATGAGGACATGCTATTAAACAACATGAAGATGATCAGCTTATGGATAGATTGTTGATGGATAGAATGATGACAATGTCACCTACAACAAATTGATGATGGAAATTTCTCTCATCATTGGTCAAGTAAGAATGACAGATTTTGGAAATTTCTCTCCCATTTCTATAATCATTAGAGGTATTAATGGTATAGATACAAAGTTTGAATTTATTGAATATTTTATATTCTTTGTTCATATGATACCAAATTTACATAAACCATGGTAAATGTGATGGTGAAATTGGAAAAGGGAATCTTATAACTCACTTAATTCCTTCATGAAATACATTAGCAATCACACTTACTGGTATTTATGTGATAAATGGAAATGGATGCAATTGAGGAAATCACTTTTAAGTCCTCCTCATTCAAGTAATCAATGCACACTTGAACTTGGATTATTCTGTAGTGGGAGTTTTAATTTGGTTCAGATGGAAAATCTTGGTGCGTGTAGGATATCTTTGACTATTAATACCAATAAACTTCATCATATGGTAACTTGGGTTGAGTGTGTTCATTGTGGATTTACAGAGCTTCACAACATCCTGAGGTGCTTATCACTATAGATTAACACCTTGTTGGAACATTTAAAAAACCCACTATGTCATTCTAGACTTAGGATAAAATTAATTAATAATTTATGATTAATTTCCTGAGTTTTGACTAGATAGAATATGCCATTTTTGTCTTTTAGTGGACCACATGCTATCCTCATTCATGAAATTTTTTTTGGATAGATTCTGGATAAGATTTCCTTGGATTCTGTCTGATTTTATTCTATTCTTGAATTAGAAAGACACTATCTAGTTTTAGTTAGCTTTGTCCTGCTTTTTCTACTTTCTAGTGGAAAAGATAAAGCTAGTTAACTTGGAATCTTTTGCCACTTGACCAATTCGACCTCCACATCATATCTAACCTTCTAAAGCCATCAATACATCCTGTTTACCTCACTCATGATCTTCCCTACCATACTTTCCAAATTCGTGAGCCTCTAGGACAGTTTTGAAAACTGCTTTTTCCACCTAGGGGTTTTTTTTGTCTTTTCTAAGCCTTTTCTTTTTGCTCTTTCCATATTGCTTCAAAGCAATTCCATTTTATCCATGGAGGATGTATTATATATTGTTATCATATCAATGAATAAGATACAGAGTGTTTTCCATAATTTATTCTCTCTATTCTTCTTCTCTTATTGTCTAAAATATTCCATGGTGAAATTGTCTTATGAATCTAGTTCCTAGTAATTGAAAATCTCACATGGTATCAGAGCTAGCTTGATTAAAAACAATTTCCGAGAGTGTTTTTTGCAGGTATTACCATCACCAAGAGCGCATCAGTATGGAGCAAAATCAAGCCAAAGCTGTGACTCTCACTCCCTTCAATTTCTTTGACTGGAAGGCACATATGATCATCCAGCTTCAGAGCAAAGGATTGTATAGAGTCACGATGGGGCTTGAAGCTGAGCCAGGAGCTGTGGCATTAAAATCCAAATGGTTCGATAGGATTGATGAATCTTATGGGTTACTTTGTCTCTCTGTATCTCCAGATCTTCTATTCCATATCGATTTTCTATCAACTCCAAATGAAGTGTGGACAAAGATAGAGTCTCTCTTTGGAAAACAGGACGAGCTCAGAGGTCATTTGTTTGAGATTGAGCTGATCTCTCTTAGTCCAAGTAATTTCGATTCTATGGAGGAGTTCATCTCAAAATTCAAGAACCTAGCGCTTCAACTCAAGCAATGTGGTATAGAGAAGAAGGATGAGCAATTAATCCTTACCATTCTGTCAAAACTGAGCTTTGAATACTCAGTATTTGTGTCTACTTTTCATTCTACAAGACTTGCAGTTCCCAAGTGGAAGATGCCAACCTTGGATGCATTCATTGATTCGCTCACTCAAGAAAATGACAAGCTGGTCCAAATGAGGGATCAATCACCCTCCAAATACTTTGCACTTGTTCTCATAGAGCAAAGAGTTTCAAGAATGACAAATCCAAACAGAAGATATTGTCAGATGAAGAGGATTCTGATGGAGATTCAAAATCCAAGAAGATGAAGAAGGAGAAGGCCAAGTGTTCTTATTGTTGCAAATGAACTCATCCTGAGAAATCTTGCTTCAAGAAGAAATTGGACATCATGGACAAGATTCTTGAAGAGCATAACATAGATGTTCCTGACTTTGCAAAGAAAGAACAAGGCAAACTTGTTGTAGAACAAGAACTCTGTCTCCAAGCCTCTCCCAAAGGTAATAATGTTTATGCTTTGAGTGCTAGAGTGAAATATAATTCTGATGTCTCTGATATTGATTCACATTCTAATATATCAGAATTAGAAACCTTCACCTCTTCCTTGGAACAATCTTCGGTCAGTTCATCCAAGTCTACTCTCAAAACTAGTCATTTTTTACTAGCTTCTGACTTGTCTTCTGAAAGCTATTTCCACCATCATTCAAATATTTTAGATTCTGATTTAGAAGATGATTTACAGTCTGATATGTAGGTCATTACATATCCCACATCATATTCCCAACCTTTGGATGCACAAAAGACCCTACAAACCCCAAGTTCTCCAGTTAAGAAACTACACAATTCTATGTTTTCCTACACTTTGTCACTTGCCTCTGTTGCACTTTTGTATTGCATATCTTTCATTGTTTGGAAATCCATTTTTTTGGCATTATTTGGATTGATATTACACATATATAGACTTGAACCCATCACGCATGGTTCAAAAGTCAAGTTCTCACACTCTCCAGGCTTGCTCAGCTGTCCAGGTGATCTAGTTTCTCAAATGTTTTCTACTGAAATTGTGTTCGATCATGGAGACTCAACATATCTATTGGTTGCTGCTCCATATGACTTACGTTCTGATATTTTAGAGCTACATGATCTCATTTTAAATATCAGAAAGGTTCTACATCAATTTGAGAAGAAAGTACAAGAGCTAGTACAACATATTGCAGCTACAGAAGAAATTGATCCTGTTGAGTTCATTATTTCTCCTTGGGAAGGAGTATGCATAGATCTTCTTTCCATCATTGATTATTTTTTCAGATCTGATTATTTATGTTACAGTAGCAAGAAAAAATCATTTGATGCTCCTCCATCATCATAAGATGAGCTTCATAGAGCTTCAACACATGGTTCTTGCCCACACAACATTGATGTACTGATGCATGATCATGACATCCACAATCTCTTCATCAAGTTAGTTACTCAGAAGCAGCCCATTTAGCTCATTCATATCATTCAAATGAGCAACATGACAATATGAAGACACCAACATGTCCATTTTTGAGGGAGGGTTTTGTTCCTATGAGGTTTTCCCTGTTTCCTCAGTTTACATGGACTAGTTATTTTTGTATTGGGGTGACCATAAGCCTTGTTGCTTGGGCCCTATAATTTTGATATTTTTCTAATTCCCATCACATAAATTCAGGCTTAAGGGGGGGTGTTGGAACATTTAAAAAACCCACTATGTCATTCTAGACTTAGGATAAAATTAATTAATCATTTATGATTAATTTCCTGAGTTTTGACTAGATAGAGTAGGCCAGTTTTGTCTTTTAGTGGACCACATGCTGTCCTCATTCACAAAAATGAATTTGGATAGATTTTGGATAAGATTTCCTTGGATTCTGTCTGATTTTATTCTATTCCTGAATTAGAAAGACACTATCCAGTTTTAGTTAGCTTTGTCCTACTTTTTCTACTTTCTAGTGGAAAAGATAAAGCTAGTTAACTTGGAATCTTTTGCCACTTGACCAATTCGACCTCCACATCATATATAACCTTCTAAAGCCATCAATACATCCTATTTACCTCACTCATGAGCTTCCATACCATACTTTCCAAATTCATGAGCCTCTAGGACAGTTTTGTAAACTGCTTTTGCCACCTAGGGGGTTTTTTGTCTTTTCTAAGCCTTTTCTTTTTGCTCTTTCCATATTGCTTCAAAGCAATTCGATTTTATCCATGGAGGATGTAAAATCTCAAGCACAGTTGAATCTAGCTACTGTGGATTCCTCACTGGTGAAAGATTGCACAACATTTGCAAGAATTAGCATAAAAAATTTAAATGAATGAAGAACAATACACATGAATTGGTGAATAATGTCAATATTATTAACTGTCCAACCTTAACAAAGGTTAAGAACACCCATATATACAAATCTGGAAGAATTCGAATCCATCTGGAGTGTTCACACTGATCTAGCTTAGAAAAAGCTCAAACCCCCCTAGGTTGACCAAAATATCCCAAACCATCCCAAACTGGTTCGAATCTGCAGTGTGAATGCTGGGAATGACTGGACAGGCCCATGTGACCTCACACATGTGAAGAAACTGGTTGGTTAGAGGTTTGGAGTCTAAAATTGGTCAAAAATGTGACAAAACAAGGCAAGATTGTCCACAAAGAGAGCAAATGCGCCCTAGGTAGAAGAGAAGCATGCTGAGTGCATTAAATGACCTGAGGAGGGTGCTCTAGGAATGCTGAGTGCATTAATTGCCCTGGGGAGCGCTCCACTTAGCTGGTTTGACTCAGCACTTGTTCACATTTGCCATCTAGTTCATGATAATTGACCATTTAGTAGCTAAACAACTTAGGGATGTAATCATTAATCACTTGGGCTAATTAATCATCATTAATAAATGATTAATGTACATAGGTGGAAAAATGTTCTAACACCCCCCCTTAAGCTAGACTTAGTGAAATATCAAAAATTAAGGCCTTGGCAACTAGGCTCAAGTCACCTTTTACATCATAAAATTTATTTGTCCATGTAACCAAGGTAAGGAGGAAAACCACATGGGAAATAAAACCTCCCCTCTAAAATGGACATGTGGCATATATCAAAATACACCAATCATCACCATGCATCACTCACCCCAAGCAAAGATCTAAGGTGAGTGAAGGTCTTCTCAGTAAAACACTTGGTGAAGATATCAGCAGTTTGCTCACTGGATGGGCAATACTGCAATGCTATGATCCGGTCATGCACCAAACCCCGAATGTAATGCATGTGTATCTCTATGTGCTTGGTCCTCTGCCTCTGTACTGGATCGGTAGAAATCTTGATTGTACTTTGATTATCACACCAAAGAATAGTGGGTGAATCAAAGACAATCCCGAACTCTGCAAGAATACCTTGCAACCAAACACATTGTGTGGCTGCATTGACTGCTCCCCTGTACTCGGCCTCAGCTGAAGATAAGGAAATAGTGCTTTGTTTCTTGCTTGACCAGCATATAGGTCCATGTGCAAGCATAAAGACATAACCGGAAGTTGACTTCCGATCAATACAATCACCGGCCCAATCAGAATCTGTAAATCCTACTAGTTCAAGGGATGAACCAGCAGCATAATGGATACCAAAGGACTTAGTACCCTGAACATAATGAAGGATCCTCTTGGCTTCCTTCCAATGGATCTGATGAGGCTCTTTCATGTGCCTTGCAACAGCCCCAACAGCATAAGACAAATCTGGTCGAGAGTGTGTAAGATACAACAAACTCCCAACTAGTTGTCTATACAACGAACTGTCAACTAGTGGTGAAGAACCCCATTCTGTAAGCTTAACTCCTGAAAGAAATGGAAATTTTGCAGACTTACATTCAGCCATCTTAAATTTCTGCAGCAAATCTGAAGCATACCTTGACTGACATACAGAAATTCCATTCACAGATTGATCAATCTCCAAACCCAGAAATTGTTTTAGCAATCCTAGATCGGTCATGGAGAATGCACTGTGCAATGCTCTCTTAACTGAGTCAAGTTCTTTGGTGCAGCTACCAGTGATCAAAAGATCATCAACATACAGTACAATAATCAATATCAGATCACTAACATGCTGCATATACACATTTGGATCAGACTTACACCTCTCAAACCCCAAAGATAGCAGAAAATTGTCCATTTTTGCATACCATGCTCTAGGAGCTTGCTTGAGCCCGTAGAGTGATTTGTTCAACCTGCAAACAAGTGTATGATCAGAGATAAAACCTTCAGGCTGCTGCATATAAATCTCCTCATTCAGATCCCCATGAAGAAAGGCACTTTTTACATCCATGTGATGAATCTCCCATCGCTTGGAAGCCCCAATTGCCAAAACTAGTCTTATGGAGTCCATCTTTGCCATCGGTGCAAATGTCTCTGTATAGTCCACTCCTTGGACCTGAGAGTAACCCTTAGCCACCAACCTGGCCTTATACTTCAGATCAGAGCAATCAGATCCAATTTTGGTTCTATAAATCCACTTGCATTGCACTAGTTTCCTCTTGGGAGGAAGAGGGACCAAATCCCAAGTTTTGTTCTCATGGAGTGAGTTCATCTCCTCTTGCATGGCTGATTGCCACCTTGGGTCTGTACATGCTTCTGAATATGACATTGGATCAGATCCAACCATCAAATAACATGCCTCACTCAGATCAGAATTATTATATGCAAAGGAATTGTGAAATTGAGATCTAGTTTTCCTAGCATCTTGGGGATCTCCCACTAGCTCTCCGGCACTTTGAATTGTTTTCTCTACCCACTTGGGCCTTGAGGGAGGGATATGTTCAGAATCCATATCAACATCATCTTCAGCAATATCAGAATCAGAAATATCAGAGAATGAATCACTACTTACTTCATCATCAAGACGAGGGAATGAGCATTCCCCATCACCTTGTTCACTAGCTTGCAAAAATTCTTCCTCTTCGAATTTGACACTTCTTTCAATGAAAGTTTTGTGAGTGGATGGATCAAAGAGATTGTAGCCCTTGGAATCCTCTGCATACCCAACCATGATTGACTCCTTGCTTTGGGGCTGCAATGCCTTTCTCTTCTCCGGTGGAATTCTGGCCCAAGCCCTTGAGCCAAAAATTCTGAAATGTGAGACATTTGGCTTGTGGCCCATCCAAGCTTCAAATGGAGTGATTCCTTGCAATGCTTTGTGTGGTGCCCTGTTCTGAACATATGTTGCACAATTCATAGCTTCAGCCCATAATTTAGGAGACAAATCCCTTGCTTGCAACATGCAAGTTGCCATCTCTTTCAGTGCTCTATTTTTGCGCTCTGCAACACCATTTTGCTGAGGTGTGTAGGGCACTGAGTGTTGCATCTGAATGCCATGCTCTTGACAGAGATGCTGCAAATTGTTGTTGACATACTCTCTACCATTATCAGTCCTCAAAATCTTCATGGCCTTCCCACTGAAGTTCTCAACCATGCTCTTAAAAATCTTGAAACAATCAAAGACTTCAGATTTTTGCTTAAGGAAAAATAACCAGCAGTACCTTGAGTAGTCATCGATGAAGGTGAGCACATATTTGCTGCAGCCATAGGAGGGTGTGGGGAGTGGCCCTATGAGATCAGAATGTACTATCCCAAGAGGTTGATCATCCCTCCTAGCCTTCCCTTTATCATACTTCCTTTCAGGATGTTTCCCAATCATGCAACCCTTGCATGTTCCACTCGAAAATCTGATTTGGGGCAGCCCTTCTACCATATTTTCTTTGCTTAAAACTTGAAGATATCTGTAGTTTAGGTGCCCATACCTTTGATGCCATAGCTTGCTGGTCTCATTCCCATGTGACAGCAGCACACTTGGTGAAGAAAATTCGAGGAAGTGGGAGAACATGTACATCTTCATGTCATGGTCTGCAACACCCTTTGCAACAATTTTCCCGGTGGAAACTTCTGATATCTCCACTTCATCCTGAGTGAAGACCACCTTCTTTGCTGCTCCAGTATGTGTCATTTGATACACAGAGAGCAAGTTTGCTGCAAGATTTGGCACATACATCACATTGGAGAAGAAGCCATTCTCCATAGAGATTTTCCCAATGCCATGAGCAGGGATTTCTGAGTCATCTCCCATTCGAATTGAGAGGCCACTGTAGGGAGCAAGTTCAGAAAACAAGTCTCTTGAGGAAGCCATGTGCCTTGAGGCACCTGAATCAATGATAAACAAAGGTGAATGAGATGAGCTAGCCACCAAAGCATGGCAGCTCTCCTTGTCTTCAGAAACGCACTCCTTCTTCTTGGAACTTTCAGGAAGAGGAATATTATTTTTCTGTAGGAGATGTGTCATGGTGTCTATGGTTTTCTTCATGCATGAGCTCTCTGGATGAAAACCTCTTTGACAGTAGCTACATTTTGTCTTCTCAGCCTTCTTTCCCTTGTTCTTGACAGGATTCGAAACCCCCTCAGAGGATTTGGGCCTCTCATCCTTTCTCTTCTTCTCTTGAGGTTTCGAAACCCTGGGTTTTTGCTTGCTTCTTCCACATTTCGAATCTCCAGCTGCAAGAACTTGATCCTTTTGTTTGATGGAGCCCATCAAGACCAGCTTGTCTTGCTCTTGAGTTAGCATCTCCATGAAGTCAGCCAAGGATGGCATCTTCCAACCTCTGACTGTGAGCCTTGTGGAGTTGAAGGAAGACACAAAAACTGAGTATTCAGAACCCAATTTGGAGAGAATGGACAACACCAACTGTTCTTCTTTCTTCTCTATGCCACATTGTCTGATCTACAAGACCAAGTTCTTGAACTTGGTGAAGAAGTCCTGGATGGAATCGAAATTCCCTGGGCTCAGTGAGACAAGCTCATTTTCGAGCTGGTGGCCTCTCATCTCATCAGTCTTTCCAAACAGTGTCTCAAGCTTGAGCCACACTTCATTTGGAGTTTCTAGACTTTCTACATGAAACAGGAGGTCTCTCGAAATGCTGAGACAAAGGAGGCCAAATGCCTCATCCATTCTGTTAAAAAACTTGGATTTCTCCACAGCTGAGTTTGGCTCAACCTCAGTGCCCATCGTGATTCTGTAGAGACCCTTGGATCTCAGCAAAATAACCATTTCTGCCTTCCAATCGAAATAGTTGAAGGGTGTGAGCACGTTTGGGTGAGATGGCTCCATTCTCCTCTGCTGCAATTCGCACTTGCTGACAATGCTGAACTCCAATACCTGCAAACAACTCTCAAATCACTCTGGAGGGATCTACACTCACAGATTCGAACCCTGAATGGATAGTGGGTGCATTCGGGAGAGCATCACACCTGAGAGGAGCCACTAGATTTCTCCAGTAAGCTCAAGGCAATGGCCTCAGGAATTATGTGGTTTCTCCACTGTTTCTGGCAATCCACTACAACAGTCTGCTGGTTCAAATTCTAGCTCCAAGAGCTCTGATACCATGTAAAATCTCAAGCACAGTTGAATCTAGCTACTGTGGATTCCTCACTGGTGAAAGATTGCACAACATTTGCAAGAATTAGCATAAAAAATTTAAATGAATGAAGAACAATACACATGAATTGGTGAATAATGTCAATATTATTAACTGTCCAACCTTAACAAAGGTTAAGAACACCCATATATACAAATCTGGAAGAATTCGAATCCATCTGGAGTGTTCACACTGATCTAGCTTAGAAAAAGCTCAAACCCCCCTAGGTTGACCAAAATATCCCAAACCATCCCAAACTGGTTCGAATCTGTAGTGTGAATGCTGGGAATGACTGGACAGGCCCATGTGACCTCACACATGTGAAGAAACTGGTTGGTTAGAGGTTTGGAGTCTAAAATTGGTCAAAAATGTGACAAAACAAGGCAAGATTGTCCACAAAGAGAGCAAATGCACCCTAGGTAGAAGAGAAGCATGCTGAGTGCATTAAATGACCTGAGGAGGGCGCTCTAGGCATGCTGAGTGCATTAATTGCCCTGGGGAGTGCTCCACTTAGCTGGTTTGACTCAGCACTTGTTCACATTTGCCATCTAGTTCATGATAATTGACCATTTAGTAGCTAAACAACTTAGGGATGTAATCATTAATCACTTGGGCTAATTAATCATCATTAATAAATGATTAATGTACATAGGTGGAAAAATGTTCTAACAGAGGATGTATTATATATTGTTATGATATCAATGAATAAGATACATAGTGTTTTCCATAATTTATTCTCTCTATTCTTCTTCTCTCATTGTCTAAAATATTCCATGGTGAAATTGTCTTATGAATCTAGTTCCTAGTAATTGAAAATATCACACACCTTACAAGAGGTAATTTGCATATTAATCAAAGTATATGTATTCATCATGAAGACGAATTTTCTAGGCTTTCGGATATGGAAAAGAGAATGGCAGCACATAGTGAAAGGTTAGAGAAGTTGGCTACAGGTTTAGAAATTTCTCGTAACATTACACCCTATTGTTTCCATAAGTTCAATGAATGGTATTCATCCAAAAGAATTTGCAGTTCAACGGGATTTTCATGATTATGAGGACGTAGAATAAGCATAAGTACCATAATAAACAAAAGAAGTTGAAAATGGAGAAGAAAACGATGCCTAAAGTGAACATGAACACATGTCTAGTTTTCTTCGGTTTTCATGTTTTATAAGGTTTCATTTTTGTTTGGTTGGATTATATGAATTTATAGCTCTCAAATAATTTAGACAATATGATAAACACAATTATAAAATCCGATGATAATATGATAGACATGTTTTGTGAGAATTATTCATTTTCATTTTAGTTTTGAACGATGATAATATAAAAAATAGTTACTCATTGCTAATTAATTTGTAATTACTGAACACAAATTACTCATAACTGGATCTAATTTTTCAATGTAAAGAAGTTACATGTGTGTGTGATGTCACAATCTCCTCTGTTGCTGCTATGGCTCGGTCTAGGTCTAAGGAACCGATGTCCTCCCACCTAGAGGATGGAGACTTGGCCCTGAATAACTATACATTAAAACAAATAAAGTCAACAATGTGTAATTCAAAGTTAAATATATTAAAAAACACGATATCAAATAAAATACAATAAATACTTGAACATTAAATAAAATAATAACTAACTTGGTCCATGTAGATCTCCATGGCATGCTACTGCGTAGGACCATGGAAAGAATGACCACAGTGAGAACAATGATGTGTAATTGTTCCAGTTGAACTAGATGGCCCCGCTTGGGTTCCACCTATACCTGGCATGTTCTGGCCTACAACCATAGACAGTGCAATTGTGTGTGTCTCATTGATGTCATCCCGACTCTGTGAAGACATAGCCACAAACGTGGTATGTATAAACAAACGATGCGTGGAACGTCTAACTAAGTCATCAATCTGATCTAGGCCGCTACCAAACCCATGTGGCTGAAGAGGGGGGTTTGGATCTCTCCTAGGTGCAGGAGGTCCTCTAAGTGGATTGTGGCAGGCCTGAGGTCGATCTTGGGCAGAGCCAAGACCGACACCCTAAAACTCAGTGATGTCAAAATAATTGACATGGTAGCCTAGTTCAAACTCAACCCACAATTTCCTAATAAAATACGGCGGGACCTCGAAATTATTGCATGGGGGCCTGTCAAACACCATAAACCATCTCTTTCTCTAGTTATATCTCCATGGTTGGTAAATACACCAGTCCATGCAAATCCATTTCCTCCTCACATCTAGAGGCTGTCTTGTCCTGGGATTTATGAATTTGTTGTACAACTGTGCTTTCGTGATGTTGAGGTCTTTAATTTGTTCTTTGGATATCCCAGTGGAATAGTGCTCCCTCATTCGAGCCCTGTATTGACTCAGATTTGTGATCTCATTGTGGTCAATGTTGATGGATTCAATGATGTTTTGCAATGATGTAGCCAAGGAAACCCGACAGGGTTCCTTGGTGCTCTTCAATTCATCGCTTAATACCCTTAATTCGTTTAAATCTTGGTGTAATTCATCCTCAAGGATTTTAGATGGTTCATCACAAGGTTCATTGTCCGTTCCAATGTTGATGTTATCTTCTGATGGTTTAGTTTCATTGGTTTCCTCTTATCATTGTGGTGTGTTTGTCATTTTGTTGGGTGTATTTAATCTACAGTGACAAGTTGTTTTTTTTTAATTGATTGTAATTTTTTTTTAATTTAAAATTGCAATGGAAAACAAAAAAACAACAAAAAAATGATTAGTTGACCACCTACCTAGAGGCAATAGCAGAATAGAGTGGAGGTTCAATTTGATGCTGAGGAGGAGGTTGTTGCATACTCCAACATGTGCTCGCGAGGTTTTTGTTTCTCCTATCATGCTCGTGGGTTTGGGTTTGTTATCACAATAACAAACCCGTGCTCTTTTTTTTATAAAAAAAATAGGTGTGCACACACATTAATGATGCGTGCACGCATATGTTTGTGTACGCGTTAATAAAGCATGCACGCATATGTTTGCATACACATTTATAACGCATGATTTCCCTTGAAGGCTATGTAATTGGCGTAATGTACGTGGTGATGGGAGGTCCAGAATGGCTTGAACCTTCAATGGATCAACGGTGATCCCGTGTTGGGAAATAATGAATCCCAATAACTAGCCTGAAGGAACGCAAAAGACACACTTGAGAGGGTTCAAGCAGATATTTTATTTGCGACAACACAAAAAGACTTGCCGGAGATCGTCTAGGTGGTCGGACCGTTCCTTATACCATGCACTAAGGTCGCCCAAGTACATAAGGATAATATGAACTAAGTCATGGAAAAAATAGGTCATGGACCACCGAAGTGTGGCACAAACATTTTTAATACCAAAAGGCATAACTCAGTAGGCAAAGGTTCCCCATAGGGTGGTGAAAGAAGTTTTATACTGATTTTTCTTTACGGATTTGTATTTGATTATAGCCAGAGAAATCGTCCATGAAGGATAGAATCTCGTGACCTGCACAAGCATCCATAAGTGGATCGATGAAAGGAGTAGGGAATTTTTCTTTGGACAAGCTAAATTCAGATCTCAAAAATCGGTACAGACACAAATGGTGCCCTATCTTTTGTTAACCGACATAGGATTGGACACCCAAGAGGCATAGGAAATGGGATACATGAATTTGGCTTGGCGTAATTTTTCAATATCGGCTTTCACAGTTGGTACCTTGGTGGGGTGAATGGGTCGTTGTTTTTGGTGGACGGGTGGGACGTTGGGCCAAGTATCGATATGGTGATATACGATTTTAGGGCCAAGACTGGGAATCTCATTATATGACCAAGAGAAAACATCATGAAACTCTTGGAAGAGTTTCTTATAGGCATTGATTTCATCTTTAGTACAGGAAGCACCGAACTTAATGATCTCAGGCTTGTTGGGTGGGATGGAAATATCAAACTGAATGATAGGTATAATGTTAGCCATGTTAACTTCCTCGAAGGAATCGGGAGATGGGATGGGGTTCTTAAACCAATCCACTTTGCAAGGGATGAAGTCTTTCGTTTCAATGAAAAGTTGGTTGGTCATTGTTACACCTAAAATCCTACCATCCTGAGATTCAGTGTATACATCCCTTAAGTTTCATTGGCTAAGTCATTTACCTAGAAGGGATGCCATTTCATTTGTGCTAGGTTTTGAGAGGTCATCGCAGGCTGCACTCATGCAACCTGTGATTTCGCACCTTGCTCTACTTCAGGGTGTGACAAAGTTGGTTAATGGAAAAAAATAGGTCTTTCGAGCTCATTCTCGAAGCCTGCTGACTTGTATCCTTATCCCTGACCTCTTGGGGGAGATGGCACTCGATTCTTAACCTCTTGGAGGGATCCCCCATCTCTCTCCTACCATATCTCAACCTACCCTATCCATACCCTATCCACTTAGTCCTATAAAAGTGAAGCTCTACCCCTCTCCAAGGGAGGAAGTCTATAGTGTCTACATGATGGTGAAATCATATTGGAGAGATCTCTAACTCATCCATTGAGAGACTCACACTTCCTAGGGAGTATATGGAAATTGGCTTGGATGGAGAAGGGCTGTTGCATTAAGCTTTGGTTGTAGTCATTCTTACCTATGTACTTTACCTATATTTACAGTAATATAAATTCTTTCCACCAATATTGTTTATGTGTGATGATATTGTGTAGTTTTCCTGCTTAACTGTTTACTTAGATCTCTTATTGTATAGATTCTCTTTACTCGTTGTGTTGTTCTATGTGTCTTAATAGGTCTTGCAGCTGAGATCTGACGACCGCCAAATGTGGAGCAGCATCTAGGAGAAAGGATTGTGAAGTTAAGGTAAGACATCTAGTCACTTGATCCTTAATCAGATCTAGGAAAGTAGTTTGTAGTTTGTACTATTTGTTCTAGACTCAAATTGAGCTGGGGAGATATGGGTCGCATCCGCTTGAGTGGATTGTTCGTTAAACAAATCTGGCGACCATACTGGGGATAAGAACATTGCTTTGTAATTGTCAATTTGCATGTCATTTTCAGTTGATTTCTTGCCAAGCCATATCATTTTGTCATTTCCTTATTTAGGTGACTTCACCATAAGATCTTCGCTTTGAAGAGTCTGATTGCCTTCCTTTCAGTTTGTACTTCTCATTTGTAGACCTTTTTTATGCTCATTACTTGGAGAATTGGTTCATTTTTTAACTCATATCTTGCCTGTCGCAGAGCGACACTGTGTTGTTTTTTATCTCTGTTCTTTTCCTGTTGGCCTATCATCGCAACCCTTATATTGGTATTCTACGACATCATCACACTTTCGACATCCGTGAACTGCAATGTCGCACTGTGTACAAGCACAGAGTGTGCCGATCTGCCACTTTTTCCATACAGGCACCCTTTCTCCATTTCTATTTTGAGTTTGGTTTGTGTGCAAACTCCCTCTATACTATAAGATCCAATCATAGATCACATTTTGTTTCATGGGTTGAGTTGTTTGGTTTTATTTGTAGTTGTTTTGGGTTCCATCTCGGACAAGTCAAAGATTTGGTAGTGGTGGACACTTTTGTCTCCCCCACCTTCATCCACTCACCCTTTCATTCCCTCTGGCTCCTTTCCATATCTAGTCAAGTGTATTGGATCGGTTTCCAGACCTCATTTGCTTACATTCTATAAGTTTTGCTTGCTATAGCACTGCTTGTTACTTATTGATTTTGAGTGTTTGTATGTATTTTCAGTACATTGAGTGCTCATCTTTTCTTGAGATTTTTTGAGTTATTAGAGTGCTGCGATTAATCTTTTCATTTCAAGTATTCATGTTTAAAAGCATTGTTGTTGTCAAATTATTATTTTGATACATCAATTGAAAAATCAAAAGTACTCTATTTCCATAATTTTTCAAGCTCATTTTGAAGAATTTCACATGCATTGGAATGTCTTGTTTGTAGATCTTTTGGAAAAGTTGAAAGAAAATTGCATTATTTGTGTTTTTCATGAACTATGAGCTGCTCAGTTTCTTGAAAAATTCGAATAGACATCAAGTTTTGCAAAAGTAGTTCCATGCTTGGAAGGTTGCATTGTATCTTTCGGTTTTTGTGCTTATAGGCCATCATAGTGAAAGTGAAAATCTTGCATACTTTACTTAGAAACTCTCTCTTTTCATCACTTAGCATCATTTTTGTTTTGATAAGATAAAAGAAAAAGAAAAACATGCTTTGATTTGTTTTAGTAGTGTTGTGTCTTTTATGTTTCGGTGAAAAGGAAAAAGAATACTTCATAGTCATTTTTGGTAGATTTGGGATTGTCTTGCACTGCATTGTTTTTGTGAAATTGTTGGAAAGAAAAAGAAAATTTCTCCTTCCCATACATAGATTTCATTGAAAGAAAAGTGTACTT
The DNA here is from genome assembly GCA_027924585.1 of Larix kaempferi. NCBI lineage: Eukaryota > Viridiplantae > Streptophyta > Pinopsida > Pinales > Pinaceae > Larix > Larix kaempferi. The sequence goes on along the minus strand of BSBM01001222.1, from coordinate 267,238 downwards.
TTTGCATCTAGTTAGGGCTTGCATTATGTTTATGATTATGTACTCACCTCATGCATTCACCTAAATGTCCAGATAAAATTAACGGTAGAACTAGGGTAAAAATTTTTAGAAACTTGTGTGTAAGTTAGAGACGTGTTCCAATGTCGTTAAGCGTGGTAGCTATCATTATTTGCCAGCACTGTATCCCGGGGGTATTGTAGTCTTCCACGTACCTATTAGTATATCGAGCTGCTTCACGTACACACCAAGTCACCTTGAGTACTTGGCGTATATCGAAGGGTGTATCACGTACTCGATAGTATATCAAAAGGTCTCTTGCTAAACGGTTGTGCATTAGACAAGACCACTACGGATTTGAGCTCCCATGTACCTTGCGTATATCGGGAGACACCCTTAGGATTCCTGAAACCATTTGAGTTAACGTTTTGGCCGTCTTGGCGGAGCAATATACCGAGAACAACACTCGGGGAGCTACTACACAAGTACCATCTAGGTAATTGGTATGCAGGCAAGGGTACCATCCCAATCCTCCTTGTTGCGTTTTATTGTTGGACCCTGCGGTATATCGCGAGTTGCGAAGCCTTGACAATCCTGTGAGGTTCCAGACCGTTGAATCCACTCTTATAACATAAGTCTGCTTGCAGCCTTAGGTTGTGTAGGGTTTGTCTGGTCTGCTTTTCTTTCATTTAGCTTTCATTAGGAGAAACTTTTCATTTCAGTCACTCTGGATGACTTTCCTTGGAGAAGGTATCGCAGGATGCAGAATTTTTCACCTGAATATCCCCTTAACCAGGAGGTAATTTCGAGGGTAAGAATGGATCCACAAGCCAGGGTGAGGTCCCATGAAATGTAAAAATCCACTTTGAATGTTGGAGAACTTTTGTTTTGTCATACCCTTCCAGATTCACCTGCCTCTCATCCCCTGCAGGGCGAAGAAGCAAAAATCCTCACTTCACAAGACTCACCTCCTATTGTGCCGGGAGAGCCTGGATAGTTGGAATGGATAAATCAACCTTAGTACGACCCCATAGCAGCTGCTGGTCCTGCAGCAGCTTATCGGACATCTTCTACCAGTCACCCAGTGCCCCATTTTTCCATTGCATCCCCAACGACCGCTTAGCACCTTACCGTGATAAATTGACTCGTTTACATGCTATGGGTGAAGAATTTCAAGGTCAAAAATTTCAAATAAGATTCGACGATAGACCAATCCCAGGTTGCTCTTTGTCTTTCGAATCAACGGAATCATTCACGCAACATGTGGCCACTTTTGAAACTGGTCAACCATCTATTCCTGCACATAAACAGGAGACCAGTTCAGTACCTCCCACAACTCAACCTATTGAAGGAAAACCATCCAACACATCCGTGACTACCACAATTACATCACTTGCTCCTCCCCCACCCCAAACTTCAATGGGAGGATACTCCTTACCCCCTACCTTCTTTACGGGTAGTGCCAATCCTATGGTGAATAATCAACATCGAGTGTTGGTTCAACCTTTACCTAGTGGTCAAAAAGTTGTTGCTGGGGGGAAACCCCCATCTCTTAACCATAATACCATATTAGGAGTTCCCATCGGGCCTTCCATTGGAAATTCCTTACCTCCTGGACATTCCACTTCGGGACTATTCCATGTCGGGGGACCATCCAACCTAATTCAACCTCCATTGAGTCAAGCATATCCAAGTCATCTTAACCCTGTGCCAGGTAAACTTAATCCCGAAAATGCACTCTATGGGGTACCCTACCCCAGTAATCCTTACACTCTATGGGGACAACAAATTGTTTTACAACATGGACCCCCACATACAGTACCTCAAGTCCCTCCACCCTCGTTTGGTCCACCCCCACCTCCCATTGGAGGTGGTGAGCCCCCACATAACTCTGGAGGAGGTGGACCTCTACCTTCTGGTAGTGGACCACCTCATTTGGGTCATCACGGCCCACCCCCCCGGTGGAGGAGGTGGAGGACCTCCACCCCCTCTCGGAGGTAGCGGGGGAGGACCATATCATCTCGGTGGTGGTGGAGGAGCACCACCCCATCCTAGTGGTGGTGGTGGTGGAGGACCTTCTCATCCTAGTGGCGGTGGTGGTGGAACACCACCCTACTATGGTGGAGGTGGCAGAGGAGGCTCTTACTCTTTCGGCGGTGATGGTGGCCCACCACCCCCTCCTGACGGAGGTGGTGGAGACCCATCCTATTCTGGTGGTGGTATTTGAACACCACCTCCTCCCAGCAGAGGCAGTGGCAATCCATCCTACCCTGGTGGTGGTGGCAGACCTCCACCATTCGGAGGTGGTGGCGGGCCCCCACCTTATGGAAATGGGCCACCTTATTATGGTTATGGACCACCTTACTATGGTAGCGGACCTACATTTGGTTTGGGAGGCCTGTACCCCTATGGCCAGTTTCCTCTTGGAACACCTTATGGTCAGTCGACACAAGGTCCCACGGGTCCTTACACGCCTTATCCGTACTATCAGTACTCGCATCCTAATCCGCAGCTGCCCTTTTTGGCTACTTTGGACCTACCTCATTTATCTCACTTAACCAACGACCCCATTTACCATTGAACTAATTGGCCACCCATTCCGGTGAAACTTCCGTCAGATATCCCAAAATTTAACAGTAAGCCGGGTGAGGATCCTAAAAACCATGTGATGACATACCACTTATGGTGTTCATCCAACTCCTTGATGGACGGCTCGATTTGTCTTTGGCTATTTCAAAGGACTCTCAGTGGTTCAGCTGCCAAGTGGTATATTGAACTACCACCCCATTCTTTTCCTGATTTTGGTTCTCTTGCTATGAATTTTTTGACTGATTTCTAGCCGCCTATACGGTATGAAATTGGTACAAAAGTTTTAACCTCGCACCGTCAAAACACCGCCACTCATATCTCGGATCATATACATGAGTGGTAGAGGAGACGACATCTCATTAAGGCTCCTATTCCAGATTTGCTCCTAACATATTGGTTTATGAAGTCTCTCGTACCAACCATAGCACGAGATGTTTCCATGGGAGGCACTGTAACTGAGGAACAAGCCATCGCTCGTGCCCATTTGCTAGACTTAGTCTACGCTCAATATGACATGTTGTTTGATATTCTTCTCGATGCACCCTGCAACACTTACGACCCCATGAAACCTTTCAAGGGACCCCAAGCCGATGGCATCATTGGATCCCTTTACACCCAGCCTTCCTCTCAAACTGTTGGTTCATTGAACCCCCAGGGTTCTTCCCCATCAGCAACACAAGCTAGTCACAGCACCACCAAATCATCCACTCCTGCCATCACCGAAGAAGTGAATTATCTTTCGTCAGCTTCACCTCAAAAGTCTGGTGGTAAGAAGAAGAACAAGGGGAAACCTAAGAAATATTCCACCCAGCAGGAACAAAAGAGAACCCTTGATGATACCAAACATAAAAGGAAGTTGAAGTATCCTTTCCTACTGTGTGGTGATGATCACTTTTCTAAAGAGCGCCCCCATAGAGACGAAGTTCAAAATTTTCTGAAGGGAAAACCCACACCCGCAGTTCTCAACGATCCCTTCCCTGCTTAAAATAAACAGTCGATCACTCACACTTCTTCTTCCCAAGTAGAAGCATCCACCTGTTCTTGTTCGTATGACTCCATTCCATCCAAGGAATCTATTGGAAGTAATATTGAAAAAGCTTCCACTTCAATGCCCGACGTCACCGTACCGGCTACTCCTCTCACCATAGAGAATCCTTCTCTCGAGTCAGTGTTGCGTCCACCCAAGAGCACGATTAGAAAATCGGTTTTCAATCCTAATGCTTGGGTTGCTCAAAACTACAACATTGTAGAGGACCTAGCAAAAGATCCTTGTGCTATGTCGACACTCGAGGTATTGAAAAACTATCTGAATCAGTGCAAGACTCTCCTCGCTGCCATCAGTGCAGCTGACCTGAATTCATCGAACACCATTATGTTCTGGCTGGAGTATTTCAAATTGAGGCTCTCCCAGCAATTGGAATTTCAAGTTGCTACAAACATCGCTGGGAAGATAATCCATCGTACCATTTTGGACAAAGGAGCCTCTACATTATTCATGTCGATCGCATGTTGGAGAGCCATTGCTTCTCCTGATTTGAACTGTTCTCCTACCACTTTGAGAGCCTTCGACAGATGTGGATTTCAACCTCATGGGATGTTACAAGCTTTACTAGTCGAGTTGGGGGGCAAGACCACAACCCTTAACATGGAAGTAGTTGCTGCCCCGTTAGATTATAACATTCTACTTGGTCATAATTCATTTTACATCATGACTACGGTCGCATCATCTGTCTTCCGCATAGTACAATTCCCCCATCAAGGCCGAATTGTCACAGTCGACCAACTCGATTTCTGTACACTTGACACCACTACTCACCCAGGCAATAACATTCCTTCGATTGGACAATCTTCACAAAAGTATGAGAGTGCGGGGGTTGGCCTCCTTAAGGATTCATCCCTTATGGGCATCTTTCCTACTTTAGATCCCCCCAACCATGTTGCCATGGTAAACATGATCTCCACACAGATTTCATCTACCCCTAGCTCCACGGATCAATGGCTTGTACCTGATGAAGCCACCACACACCTGATTGGAGACACCATGCCTCTCTCACCCGCTGAACTCATGTATGAGGCTATCCAGTCAACACCGTAGGACCATTTAGCTATGGTCTCCACCTCCTGTTCTCTACAATGGACATCATTCGATCCTCTGCTACAGACTTTTCACTCTGATGAGTCCATTATGGAAATCATGAGTGCAAATGATCTGCAGTGGAAAGACGTCCACCATCATTCATATTTCCTTCCCTTGTTGGATAATGTGGAGAACAGCATTCACACCATCTTCACATCGAATGTCTACACTGTATCTCAGTCCTTGATACTCGCATGTCAAAAGGATTCCGAAGGAAACTTCACCAACATTGAGCCTACCACTTTAATAGACATTTCGGTTAGTCCTGGTGTAGTGGAACACATTCAGTTCGGCCAGAAGTGTTGCCCTGAAGAAGTCATCACTGCCACGACCTTATTCAAGCGATTCTGAGACGTTTTTGCTTGGACCTATGAGGACATGCCTGAGATAGACCCCTCCATTGCTTTACACGAGATTAAAACCTATCCTGACGTCAAACCTGTCCGCCAGAAGATGTAACCTGTACACCCTCGGAACACTACGACAATCAAGGCATAGATTGAGAAACTCTTGAAGGCCGGTTTCATTTACCCTATCCCATTGACAGAGTGGGTCTCAAACGTCATCCCTGTTAATAAAAAACATGGTACCATCCGTGTCTGTGTTGAATATAGGGATCTCAACAAATATTGACCTAAGGACAACTACCCGACTCCCTTCATCGACAATTGTGCTAAAAGTGTCATTTTTTCATTCATGGATGGATTTTTCGGGTACAACCAAATTGAGATCCACCCCGTCGACCAACACAAGACTACATTCATCTGCCCTTGGGAAATGTTTGTGTATCGTAATTTTCCATTTCGTCTTAAAAACATTGGTGCCACATTCCAGTGGGCCATGTCGTATGACTTCCATGATGTGAAGTACTTTGTGGAACCTTACTTCGATGACCTCCCTTCCCACTCAAAGCAGCGTGAGTTCCACTTAGATCATCTGATGGCTATTTTCCTCAGATGTAGGCGGTACAGTATCCATCTGAATCTTCAGAAGAGTATTTTTTGTGTTGAATCTGGATGCCTATTAGGCTTTATCATCTTGAAAGATGGGATCCGTATTGATCCCTCGAAGGTGGAAGCCATCGTCGTTCTTCCACCTCCAACCAACATTATGGAACTTCAGAGTCTGCAAGGAAGATCAACTTATTTATGGCATTTTGTTTGTAATTTTGCACAAAAGATGTAGGGTACATGAGATTTATGAAGAAAGACGTCCCATTCATTTGGGATGATCAATCTCAACAATCTTTTGATAGTTTAAAACATTCCATCACACATGCCCCTGTGATCCAACCACTGAATTCCTATCGAGATTACATTTTATATCTCGCCGCTTCCGACACCACTATCACCATGGTTTTGGTACAGGAAGATCAGAACGCCCAAGAACATGTGATATACTATGTCAGTAAAGGTCTTGTTGACGCTGAAACTCGCTATTCACATGTTGAGAAGCTCGCTCTCACAGCAGTCATAGCCATGTAGAAGTTTCGACATTACATTTCGATTCACACCACCACCATCATCGTTGATTCGAACCCTATATACCACGTTCTAACTCATCAGGGACTTGGAGGAAAGTATTCACATTGGATCGTGATAGTGCAAGAATTCGATCTTCTTTTCAAAAAAGCCCAGTCAAAAAAACCTTTGGTGTTTGCTGAGCTCATCTGTGACCTCCCCCATACTAATGCAGAATCTGAGCCCAATGACTCTTTTCCAAATGAGTCATTGCTTCTTATCAGCACGTCTGATCCGTGGTATTGAGATATCACATTGTATCTTCAAACCCAACGTTTCATCCCTGAATTATCTCATGACGACCGTCATCGAATACGCCACCATGCAAAGTATTATCTGATTATCAGTGATACTTTGTACCGTCATGGCATCGATTCTATCCTTCGACATTGTCTGACTCATGATGAGGCTGAACATGTTTGAAATGACTGTCACGCTGGGGCATGTGGCAGTCACCTCTCTAGGATGGCTATAGCCCAGAATATTTTGCGCATAGGATATTACTTGCCATCTATATTCAAAGATTGTATTGAGGCCATAAAAAAATGTCCTCCATGTCAACATTTTCATACGAAAAAGAGCAACCATCCCGCCCCATTACACTCGGTTATTTCCATTGGCCCGTTTTCTAAATGGGGCATCGATTTCATGCATTATAAGCCTACCTCGGTCGAGGGACATAGTTACATCATTGTAGCTTCGGACTACTTTACAAAGTGGTCAGAGGTAATGCCTACATACATGAATGACGACAAAACCATCGCACTATTCATGTTTAATCATGTAATAACGCAATTTGGATTTCCACAAGCGATCGTTACCGACCATGGTTCTCACTTTATGAACCATATGGTTGATGACTTGAGTGAGAGATTGGGTTTTCGCCATGAAAACTCAACACCGTACTACCCACAGTCGAACGGATAGGTCGAGGCCATTAACAAGGTATTGAAAACTATGGTTCAACGTATGGTGGGTATCCACAAGTCCAATTGTCATAATATGCTCTTCTCTGCACTTTGGGCTTATCGAACCCCCATTAAAACCGCCACTGGATTTACTCCCTTCTAACTAGTGTATGGATTGGAGGCCGTCCTTCCCATTGAGTGCGAGATTCCGTCCCTTAAGCTCACCATCGAACTTCTCCCAAACACTACTGCCGAGGAAGAATGCTTCCTCTACCTAACTAAACTTGACCAAAATCGCCGAGATGTCGCTCTCACCAACGAGGCTCACAATAAACACATCAAATCAGAGTAGGACAAGTCAGTAGAATGCCGCACTTATAGCGAAGGAGATTTGGTCCTTACATATGACGCAAAACATGATAAGATGGGGGCAAGAAAGTTTGAGTCCATGTGGCATGGAGATTACATAGTGAAACGCGTCCCTGAGAAGGGAGATTAAGAGCTCGGAGACTACGACGGGATATATTTGGGTGAGCCCCACAATGGGCTCTACCTAAAGAGGTACTATGCCTGAGTCTTTCACGCATAAGTACTTTGTATATACTGTACATGGTGTGTGTGTGTTTTTTGTGTGGTATGACGCTTTTGATTTCTTGCATGTTTAGGTCTTGTTTAGTTTCTTATACCATGTTCTGTCTATGTGTCCAGATGGCAATGTGTTATGGATTCGTAGACAGCACTAGCCGACATACTCGCAACCTTGCTTCGGTAGCCTCGGTGCTCTATTCACCTACTGGCGAGCTCATAAGCTCAGGTGGAATTTGTCTAGGTTTCACAACCAACAATGCTGCAGAATATCAGGCAGTCATTGGAACCCTAACTGACACCATTTCATTGGGTATGGACCACGTTGTCATCCACCTAGATTCTCAAATAGTGGTCTCTCATCTTAACTGAGTCTATGCCATCTACGATCCTACCTTACTCTGTCTCTATCGACGAGTCCATCTCCTGGAAAGGTCCTTCGAGTCCATTCAGTACCTACACATTCCACAAGATGCAAACACAGTTGCCAATTCTATGGCCAACTTCATCTTAGATTGGTACATTGCACACACATAAGCATATATCATGAATTGTTAAAAGTAGACATAACATGTAAATAATTCATTTTATGTAAGAAAACACATAACGAGACCACGCCATTCATTCATTTTAAAACACATAATGTATAAATTGCCAGAATGTCTGTATATATATATCATCATAAAAATTAGTGCTGGTACAAAATTCTGAAGCACGATGGCTTTCAGTGAATCTCTACAAAATCTGAAGCCTCGTAGCTTTCAGTAAGTACAAAAATATGAGGCATCTAAGCTCTCAGTACATACATAGTAAAAACGTAAGGCCTAGCGCCTGGCCCGTACAACCCTAGGTGGTCTAACATCTCTATCCTACTGAGTGTGGAAACAGTCAATTGTTCTTGCAACCCTGCGAAGCAGTGCATTGAAGCGCGCTGCCGCTCCAACTGTGTACACCTGCATTGGTCGTGGCACCTCATCTACCCTCGTCTTGGGAACATCTAACGTCAACCCACTTAGGTTGGCGTAGACCCCATCCATCTCTACAATGGAAGCATGTACAGAAGGACCCATGACTTCTCCCTCTCCTGTCTCTCTCTCCTTGCAAGAAGAGAGACTCCCACTAGTCGTACGGGGCCCACATCTACACACACATTGTTAACTTGTCAACATTATGAAAAAAATTATAAAAACAAAAAACTTAAAAGTGCAAGGGTTTATTGTTCATACCTATGTCTCCCCATGCTGCTCCCTCGGGCAGCGCCAAGTCCAGCTCATCTCTGAAGTCCATACCACTCTACGGGTAATCCTCTACCATCAGTATCTGGCCCTCTAGCCAGCTGAAGAACTCAATGCCATATGAGATGATGGGACCCCCACCATGTCGGGCCATCACCAAGGTCCATCTAGCCATGTGTGGATCGCTAAGATCCCTATCATCCAGTGGTACCTAGGGGTGCAAGAGGGGAACCCATTCCAATAAGAACGAGATCACTATCGAACCGTAGCCAAACTGTTTGAGCTCTCCCCGCCGACACTTGGTCAGATAAGCTCGCATGTTTGCGAGGAGTCCCTCACACCAGTTAAAGATCTTCGGAGACATGCAGTCCTCCGCATATAGCATCTGAGACTTGGTGGCTAAGTGAGGACCTAACTCCCTGCCATCCTCGTAATGGTGAAAAGTATGGCATGCAATGGACGTTCCCGCACATCTTTTATGGGAATCTTCCCACTAGAAACATGGGTGTTGGGAGTACAGTGTTGTAGGATCATGTCACCCATAGTCTGATCACTTCCATGTGATCCATTCAAAAGCACATTGTCCCCTATTCAGGACAATCCAGTCAGTAAGTAGATGTCCTCGACATCTATGGTAAGCACGTGCTCACCGATCATGAAATAGTGTTGGGTCGCATCCCAGCATCGAAGCATATGTGTCAGTAATGGGATTTGGGACCTCATGCCCTTGATGTCAAAGAACTTGAGGAGCCCATAGTTCCTCAGTGCTTCCACACATTACGGATCACTTGGAACCTGTACATCATCTATCCCATGCTCCCATTCACGCCACTCCAAAACCATTATGGCTGCTGGTAACCTTCCAAAAGGAGAGTATAAACAATGTTAACACTTGCTTCAACCACCAAAAGTTCTTTTTTTTAGCATGGTTTGTGTTTGGGGATAGACGTTTCCATTTCCGCACCTCATTATTTATAACAGTGCGACATCATTACAGTCCATCCATGTGAGCTTTGCGAGGACTCAGTCTGGTCGTAGTTCCCGAAAGGGAAAACTATGACGAGCCGGGGACACAATGGCCCTTCACAAACCAAGACAAAACCAAAAAAAATGAACAAAAATAAAAAATGTAAACCACTACAATTATGATGGATGAAGTTTAGAGTTACCTGCTCCGGACGGCAGGTGAAATAACTTCTGGTAGCTCCTGTAATCGATGAGTGAATTTTTGGCTCCAAATGGCACTTCTCCTCCCAATTTGGCAAATGAAACAATGGTAACTCTGTTTGGCCCATTTTTCTATTTATAGATCAAATGGAATATTATTTTTCAAATATTTGATGCCTTTAGATCATTTTCTAATTTGAATCGTTTTTATTTCATTTGAACACTTGGTTGACTATTTGACCTAGTTTCCGAGTGTGCAGGAGTCATAAGTGTCTTTTTATGCCGTTTTCCGCATTGGAACGATTGTCTCAGGTATGAACACCCCTTGTATATTTTGTCGTTATCTTTTTGTTCATCAGATTGTAATTATTTAATGATGATGAGCTCACTCTTTGTTCTTTCTCGTGCTCTTGAAACTATGAGAATAAGTTATCGAGTTATGATTTATCACTTTTCCGGGCTCGTTAAACTCCTAGGGAAAAGGAACCCCCCGGAGTCTATCTTTAAGATCTTTCTAGGCTCTCGAAATATGAAAAGATTTCCAAGCGAACTTGTTGCATTCACGCTTGTTAAAGAATTTGAATGGTCGTCTTCTTGGTGATAGTTTTCCCCTTTTTTGTACCAGGGGGCACTACTTATGAAAAAGGTATACTCCAGCCAATCATGACTAGAAGAGTCCTCTCCCACATTGTTTTACCCTTTTCGATCGATGAGGCTAAATTTATGAAAAAAGACCGTTGGAGTCTTCTTTAGTTCTTTTCAGACTCTCTAAATATGAAATGACAACAAAGTTTACCTTCTATGGAGTCGTTAAATTTCACATCAAAGGGCCCGTCATGGGACGAACCCCTCCTATCCCATGTTCGAAAAATATTTGCGATTGGACTCATCTATGAGATGAGCTCTACCAAGCATCTGGTTACCCTCATCAAGCTCATAAAAAACACATGAGGTACTCATCGTTTATGATGGGGAAAAAGGAAATATTTTATGTTACACCCCTTATCAGTGGCAGTATCTAGTCATTTATTGAACATGGCACCCATATGCATTTTCATACTACACTTGGATCATCCGTTTGTCTTCAAGTTTCACCTATTTCCTGAGTCTTGTTACTCCTTTGAGTCATTCAAAGAACGCTTCCATCATCACTTGCATTAGGAGTTGGTATCATAACTCATCAAGTCAATACTGCCAAGGCATGCCATGCCCATGTTCAAGAATACTCTCACTACTCGTCAACTGCAGATAGTACACCTTCCATGATGTCGGTCTACTCTGAGTCAGTCTTGCATGTCACTATACCTTCTGATCTCCTCTACACATCCTTTGTCATGTTTCATGTCGATGATGGGGGATTCATCATGGCCCTCCTTCGACAGATTCATCCTTGTCGACTTCAAATCATCATCCGAGGATTGAATCTAGAAACCAACCAAGTACCTTGGCCCTACATGCCTCAATGGCAAGTTACCTCGCTTTCAACATGAGTTTACACCATTGACTTTTGATTGAAATATTTCATCTGGCGTTCGAATTCAACTCATTTATTCACGCTTAATGATATGTACTGTGATTCCTTGGGGATCATTGACATTAATGGTGATTTCCCTCGCACTTGTTAACGGTATACATAAATGACTAGTAATCAAGTGGTTTCTACCATGTTCGACGTCAAGACATTTGTAATCACATGGATAGATTCGTATCATTGGGGTTCATCTTGAAGACCCTGGGAAGTCATGTTTTACCTAGGTTGCGCTGGAGTTTGTATTGAGTCATATTACACAGATCCTCATTTCTATTGGTTGTGGAAGTGTTATCATCTCATCATGGATCTACGCTTGTGTCTAGTAGCCATGATTGTGTTCAGTCGGTCATTACTACCATGGATCTGCAATGTATTGGTCTGAATCCATGTTGTAAGTTATATGAGGCAGTGTACTCAGAGTCAGTCGTACTGCAGGAGTGTCCTTCATCCAACAAGCCATTGCCATTCTTTCTGTCAAAGCATTTCACCTGTCCAAATTTCGAACAACTTCATGCTTTGGGGGGAATTTTGTTACACCTAAAATACTCCCATCTTGAGATTCAGTGTATACATCCCTGAAGTTTCGTTGGTTAAGTCATTTACCTAGAAGAAATGCCATTTCATTTGTGCTAGGTTTTGAGAGGTCATCGCAGGCTGCACTCATGCAACCTGCGACGTCGCGCCTTACTCTACTTCAGGGTGCGACGAAGTAAGTTAATGGACAAAAATAGGTCTTTCGAGCTCATTCTCGAAGCCTAATGACTTGTATCCTTATCCCTGACCTCTTCGGGGAGCTAGCACTCGGTTCCTAATCTCTTGGGGGGATCCCCTATCTCTCTCCTACCATATCTCAACCTACCCTATCCACTTAGTCCTATATAAGTGAATCTCTACCCCTCTCCAAGGGGAGGAAGTATATAGTGTCTACATACTGGTGAAATCATATTGGAGAGATCTCTAACTCATCCATTGAGAGACTCACACTTCCTTGAGAGGATATGGAAATTGGCGTGGATGGAGAAGGGCTACTGCTTTAAGCTTTGGTTGTAGTCATTCTTACCTATGTACTTTCCCTATATTTATAGTAATATAAATGCTTTCCACCGATATTGTTTATGTGTGATGATATTGTGTAGTTTACCTGCTTAATTGTTTACTTAGATATCTTATTATATAGATGCTCTTTACTCATTGCGTTGTTCTATGTGTCTTGATAGGTCTTGCAGCTAAGATTTGACAACTACGAGATGTGGAGCAGCATTGAGGAGAAAGGATTGCGAAGTTAAGGTAAGACATCTAGTCACTTGATCCTAAATCAGATCTAGGAAAGTAGTTTGTAGTCTGTACTATTTGTTCTAGACTCACATTGAGCTAGGGAGATCCAGCTCATGTCCACTCAAGTGGATTGTCCTCCAAAAAACCGTACTTGTGGTAGACTCCTTCATAATGAAATAGGAACAATGGTGCATATCATGCCAAGGGAAGTCAGGGGCCGATAATATCTCAAGGATTTCTTCATCGCTACGAAACAATTGTGTGGATAAGTTGGGGGAGGTAAAGCTAGTGGTTGGGGGCAAGGCCAGTCCATTGCTTTTGGAGATAATATAGATCGTGTTAATCTCACCCGAGGAGGAAGATTCTATTGGGGTCATCGTCCAACGTTTTCATGTGATCTTGAAGGTTTGTTAATTGTGGAGAATTGTGGGTAGCATGGCCTAGATCATCACATAAGCAACACTTAGGGGATGCACAAAATGGTAGGGGAGGCTTCACGGTTTTGTCACCTGTGGGGCGGTATAAGTTTGTGGTCCTCTACCCCCATCATGTTTGGGCTGGGGAGGGGAACTGTGGAATGTAGATGTGGTCGCCACACCAAGAGGTGGACAGGTAGCAGTGGTAATTGGTTGGACCGGTTGAAGGATGACTTGTGGCTTCAGAGAGGGATTAGGACTGGGAAGATAACATACAGGAAGTCCAAACATTAACCTGGGGATATTCAGAGTGGCCATAATGGGGGAATTGACCACTCCAGATTGTGGGGAAAATAACCGGATTGTATGGATTGGTGTGGCTCCAACATGGTTGGGTAACGATGGTGGTTGAGGAAACAATGGTGGTTGCGGGTTAGGTACTGATTGGTTTCACGAAATGGTGCACAAAACAGAAATCTCAATGACCGACAAAGGAGGTGGTAATGAACGAAAAGTGGAGATCATTGGAGTCTCTGAGTATAGTTCAGGGCCAATGGTGGAAACCAAAGAGGTGGGTGTACCAAACGCGAGTTGTTCAACCATGGGGAGAACATTCTCAGGTGTAGTGGGTGCATTCGGGTCATAGTACATGACTTGGTAAACTTTAACAACCCATCCCTCATGGGGGAACATGATAATGTGGAACATCGATGAAGCAACGACCTTCATGGCGTACATATAAATTTGTCCTAGAAGTAGGTTGTAGTCGAGTTGGGCATTGACGACTTATATGTCAATCAGGATGGTTTTACCAGCTAATTGAACTGGGACGTTAGCTAGGAGGCCCTGTTGTTGAGATGAACGCCCATCATAATATCGTAAAGTAGTCATGGATGGCTGTAGGGTAGGGGATCCGAGATTCTTCCACACGAATGTAGACATAATGCATGTAGAGGCACCCTCATCAATGATGCACTGATGGGTAACAAGATTCTGGATTGAAATCGAAACTTGAAATGCTAATGTTGAAGGCATGTATGGTTCAAATTGGTCTAAATCGAATGCCATCATTTGTGATTTAGAAGGGTCTATTGCACTTATGGCAGAGAACAATGTTTTGTGCTACATTGGGTAGTTCTTCAAAACTTCGAGGGATAACATAGCAGCAGGGGACTGGGCTAAGTCATCCACGATATTGTAGTTTGTGGTAGCATGAGCGTTGGGATTGATATTGATTCATCGCAAAGGAAAACTAGGAGCTTCAGGGGCTCCTTCAAGTGGTGCTGGCGGTATGCATAACGACTGATCTGTGGGAAGAGTGTTAGCATCCTTATCCACAGTAATAGTTTCTTTGGTGGAACCATACTGGTGGGTTTGGTGGTGCTGGAGGAGCAGCATGTCCTTATTGTTGGGAATCATCATTCCAAAGTTGGCGACCTCACTCTAGGTGGGGACAATTGTGTGTGTAATGACCATATACCCCACAGATAGAACATGGATGGTTTGTACGTAAGTTTATATTTTTACATTGTTTAGGTGGTCGATTAGGATTTTGGTTAGCCGGGGCGACACCATTATTGTTAAGGTGTATTTACTATCTTAAAGAATCACCAAAATATTTAATTATCTACCATGGTTTGTAATCATAGAGTTGTGGCACAGTATATGCTGAGGTAGAATGTGGCCTATGTTTCAGCTCGACAGACCTTAGAAATATTTAATAAAAAAAAGATCGAAAGATCTTTCAAAATGAAAAACTGAGTCAAACTTTGAAAATACAGCTACTGAACTGATCAAACCTAACTAAACCAACAAATCAGAATAGTATCAAGCTATACTACTCTACTCCATGGACAATAACTGAAAGAGATGGAAAACAACAAATATTATTCTAAGAAGCAAGACTTAATAAAAAACAGAACTACTTTGATGGAATTGGAAACTACTGATTAAGGACTCAACTCTAATCTAGGAATTAGAAAGTAACAATTGAAACCTATCTATGAAATGATTTAATTGACAAGTAACTATGAAACAAAGAACTATATCAACTCAAAGCAAAACTACAAATTACTTAATGAATTCAACAACCATTCCTGCATTCAATTCATAATTCAAGACTACACTAAATTACCTAATTCAATTCTCCTTGGGGATTCCA
The DNA here is from genome assembly GCA_027924585.1 of Larix kaempferi. NCBI lineage: Eukaryota > Viridiplantae > Streptophyta > Pinopsida > Pinales > Pinaceae > Larix > Larix kaempferi. The sequence goes on along the minus strand of BSBM01001222.1, from coordinate 251,717 downwards.
AGGAAGTGTATCAAATGTAATAGGAATGGGAGAGAATGTATCAAAGTGACTTTCAAATGTGACAAGAAAACAAAATGGAAACAAATCTAGTTTAACTTCTACAAATAAATGCAAACTAAATATTATCCAACTACAATTAACTTTAAACATTACGATCTATCTTCCATCCAGAAGAAAATGATATGAAACTAATGAAATCTAGAAGCAAGTAGAAAACTTGATAAAGATATTTACTTGAACTGAATTTGATTTGGAAGCAAGTAGAAAACTTGATAAAGATATTTATTTCTTAACCAAACCCTATTTCATGAACATCTTTATTGGAAAAACTAATCCTATGCTTGAACTGAGAAACTATTCAAAATTGAGATAACTTGGAGAACGAAATTACTAAGCCTAATCTGAAATTAATCTTAACAACATATAATAAACTATACTAAGAATGAAATTGATAAATTCTAGAACAATAACATATTAGAAAATCAAACATGAAAGACATAACTTGAAAAGTAGTTAAAACACAATTAAGGAAGATGGAATGGAAACTAAGAATGATGACGAAACTTAATTAAAACTCTATGCAGTGTGGAACAAGATCTTAATTATATCTAAGAATGCTAATTAAAGGCAAGAAATACTACAGTTTGAAAACCTAAGAAACTGGATTCTAAGTAAGCATAAAAACAATGCATAAACTATTAAGGTCTATGTGATGATCCAGATGGTAGTCTAAAAGACAGTCTGAATGAAAGTCTGGATGGAGAAAAATGATTTAAACTAAGGAAAGAAGTAGATTGGATGATCTTAATGCCAACTGGTTAGTGCATATGAACCTACAGTGCAAGGAAAGCAATGAATAGACTAGTTAGAAGCTAAGATAACAAGAAGAAACCTATACTAATCATTGTTTAAAGAAATGAACTATTTCTATGGCCTAATCAAACAAAGCTAATATATGAATCAAAATAACCTATAGCTACAGGGAAGAAACTAATAGAACTAATTCTAATTATAAACTAAACCTGAAACAACAACTAGTTAAGCTCTATCTAATTGCAAAAGACTGAAAGAAAATAGCAAGAAAAACTATGCTTGACCGGTCATTATCAATTCTGTAAATGTAAATTAAATTATCAATAGGAAATAAATTACAATATATGAAACAACAGCTACAGCAAACACATTTAAATATAATTACTGGAAATAGAAACTATTTACTTACAGAAAGGAAAAATACAAAATATACACAATAAAACCTCGAGTTGTTGGGGGGGCCTTCCAAACAATCAGAGATGGAAGCTTAATTCAAACTAATCACCAACAATAGAACATCAACAGTAAAATTCAAGAATTTTCATTAACTGAGAAAGTTACACAGTGTTTCTACAAATCACTGCTATCGTCTATATGCTATATCGTCTATATTGTATGTGTTGCGTTTCTCCAAATTAGGCATCTATATATAAGTTTACAATCAGAGAGAAGGTCGACATAGTCGACCTCTCTAAAAATAGAAGTCTTTAATGACTATGGAACAACTGCATGGTGTTTGATGACAATGCACAAGGCATCTTCCTTAGTCCACGGTGTTGATTCTCCTAGACGCGAACAGCCGTAAGTCGGTTTCCTTCCATCATGGGAAGATAATGCATTGGCAGGCTGAGTGTGGGAGGGAGAGGATCTTCTGGAACATCGACGTGGGTAGGAGTGCATGTTGTCAGGCTGGAGGATCAGGAGAATGGAGCTTTTGGATCGTTGACGTGAGCAGAGATGTGTTGTCAAGCATGGCGAGTAGGAGGGCGAATCTTCTAGAACAGGGGCTCACCCACCATGACAGCCACGTTGCTAACAAAACCCACCTTTTTGTTTCTGCCTTTAATGACCAGAGATATTCCAACCGATGATCTTGCGGGCTGAATGAAGGTCTGAACGGTGGGCTGAATGTGGATGGAAAATCTTGACGTGAATGCATGGCTGAATGAAGGTTTGTTTGACGACCGCAACCTATAGAACAAAAGCTAAATGCCAAGAATGTCTAGAAGTATGAGATGATAGTCAACAAACCATAAAAACTGATAATAATTATTCATGATTCGTATGATTTCAAATAAATGCATACCTGAGTCTGGTTGATGGTATGAATGACAAAGAGAATGATTTATCATAGCAAAATAGTTAAAATAACACCAATCAGAGTGTATTTGATGATCAAAAGTGGTGACAAAATGGACACCAACATGGATAGCCTCTACCAGGAGGTTGGTTGTTTCCACGGTTATGACCACGTCCCCGATTTAGTTGTCTTTGTTGGTTCCCTTGGGCGGGTTGGTTCTATTGTTGGTTTCGTTGAGCATAGACTTTCCCTTGGGGAACAGAGGGATGTTGTGGTTCAGCAGGTGCTGGGGAAGGATACGATGGATAATAAGTTGGAGGGGCTTGAGGTTGTGCAAGCGCAGGGGCCGCTAGTTGATAATAAGTTGGAGGGGCTTGAGATTTTGCAGGTGTAGGTGGTTGGTTGATGGTAGTAAGAAGATGGTGCGGTAGGGGGGGTGAATGCTTGCTGGGCATGTCCATAACAATGTTTTGAACAAGAAGGGCCATGCGTATGGGGGGCTTAGGTCGGGGGAGCATATGAATATGCTTCTCTTCAATGGGATGTGGTGTGCAAAAGGTCGGGCGCACTCATGGAGGAAGTGGGTGTAGGGTTATAAGATGGGGGGTTAGTTGGAGGCATAAAAGTATAATGATGACTACTAGATGAAACGTGGCCAATCATTTCGTCCGCAGTGTGGGATGCTCCCTGGGAATATTTTTGAGAGGAATCTCCGTAGGGAGCATCAAGTAAGATGGAGTACAGGTATCTCGACTGTGCATAGATGAGGTCAAACTATTGGGATTTAAGGATGGCTTCTTCTTCGGTTTGGGGCTGTTCGGATGCCACATCCTTGGCGATAACTAGCATGAGGGATTTCAAGAACTAATCTAAGAATATGTGGTCATCTAACTTGATATTTCACAAACTACGGTGTCTACGCCACTCATGAATGTGATCAGTGATATGGGTAGTCATGTTCTGTCTGCAAGACAATAGAATCTCAATAGCAGCATCATAACGGACAGGTAACTGGAAGAACTACAGGAAATTCAAAGCAAGGGATGTAAAGGTGCATTGGGTCCCATGTGGTTTTTAAATATACCACTTAGTTGCAGAGCCAGTGAGGGTCCATTGTAAAAGGAGAAGGTGGATTGAGTCATCCACTATGGAGTTAGAGGAACACCATAAGTGGAAGGACATGATGCGGTTTTGTGGGTCCTCACAACCCTTCCCTTCAAACTTTGGGATGTCCAAAGGGATTTTGGTAAGCATAGGAGGCCATTTGGGGTCATGTCGGATTGGATCGTTGGTCAATTCGGCCAGAGCAAGGAGGTTGAGGCTGGCCATGAATGGAAAACTAGCAGAAGGATGTGACATAGTGGTAGTGACCTTTGTGCTATCCATGGTGGCGGTTTTGGGGACACCTCCACCAAGAGGTTGAGCTACGATGTGAGTCATAGCAGGGATCGAGTAGGAAGGGATAGTGCCCCCAAGTGTACTATTGGTGACCAAAGGGATAGTAGTGGGAATGCACCCGCTACTAATGGCTATGGAAGTAGTGACTGGAATGCCTGGTGTAGGTCTAATAGATGGTATAATAGGGATGGATGCTGAAGTGGTAGCTAGGATAGTGGTAGAACCACTTCTAATGATCCCAATGATAAAGGGGTTGGGATTCATCCTGACCATGGGGATAGAAGGAGATGTGAAGGTGGGAAACTCTGAATCTCAATAAAAAGTAAAATAATTTTCGTCAGGATAAATATCTGGCGATGAAGATGTTCATCTATGATGTCTGGTGTCAAGTGAACCGTACTGCGGGGACAAGCCTTGTAGGCACCGAGAGTGTCTCGGTGAATCAATGGTGACATGTGTAGAAAGTGCTAAATGGTTGTGGAAGATAAAATGCTCAAAAATCCAAGTGCAGCCATGTGTACAAAAGGAGAGCTCTCAAAAAATACGGTGCTCAGAACAACAACAAGCTCGAAACACTTGATGCAAAAGTTGTGCTACAACAAGCGGAGCGGTAATAAAATGGTTAGAATACCAGCAAGCAGCACTCCTAAAAAATAAAAATGTAGACTCACTGATCAAATGGTGGTAAAGCAGCATGAAAACACCTATCTAAAATATATGAAAGCTCACTCAAATTGTATCCCTAGTAGAGTGATGAAATCCGCAGTCAAGCGATACGAATTGGAGAACGAAATGTCTAAGGAAATCCCTCTACCGAAAGTAAATCTGAATTAAACAAGTCCTGGAAGAATGGAAACTAAGATACCCCATTCATGGCACAACCAGAAAGGTGTCCTACAACTTCAATTCTTTGGCCATCATACACCTGGTATGGGAACCAGCATGCACGATGAGAACAACAAGTAGGTGTCTTTTAGTAAAGAATGGAGTGTGAAATTCCACTTGGACCTCCAAAACCAGTCTTGCTACTTGCCCTGCTAAGGGACCTTCGACAAATCGGTGTTAACCGTACCAATAAATAATAGGGGATTTTGGATCCCTAATGGACAACAACTATGTATCAAATATAAATGACAAATGTGGTGTTATTTGGATGCCTATCCCCAATGTCCTATGTAGCTACAAATTTTTTTTGTGTTACCCAAGTGGGGTTAAAGTTGGTTGATTTAGGTATATTTTAAGGTTCACTTTAATTATGGTGGTTGAGTGTGTGCACAAGTGGTGTATACCCAAGATTTCCAAGCAGGAAAATCGATCAATGAATCATAAAAAATTATTAACTTCTATGTAAAATAAAATGACTTGCTGAAATGTAAATGCTAAATGAAATATTTGTAAATGCTACAACAAGTAAATAGTAGAAAAATACAACTAGAAAAATGGATGCAAGCAAACAGATGGTTGTTAGAGAAAGAAAAAGTGGGAGAAAATGGCTACAGGGTGTGGCTTTGAGGCAAAAGCTATGCTCTCAGTGCGGAAAACTGTAGAAAAAACGTGTCATCATAGATCGACGGGGAACATGAAATAGGGTGTGGCTTTTGGGCCGAAAAGTGCACTGCAAGGCATGGCTTTCGGGTTGGAACTTGCGCTATAGGGCATAGATTATGGGTTGGAAGTCACTCTACAGGGTGCGTCTTTTGGGCTGGAAGTCGCACTACAAGGAGTGACTTCTTGGCCAGAAGGTGCGCTACAAAGCGCAACTGTAGGGTCAACAATCGCGATCTGTGACGCAGAAAACGACTGTCTAATGTGCGGGTTGAGCCGTAAAAATGAAATTTTGAACTTGATAACGATGACAAGGGCCACATCTGCAGATATGGGGTCCAAGGGGTAGACCAGAGCTGTAAAATGCAAGAAAAATAACAAGTACAAAACTAAAAATAACCAAATATTCTAAGGGAATAGAACTAGTGGAGTCGCCAAAACTATAGCTAGGGTTTCAACCCCAGCTCATGCTAAAGAGAACCTACTAGGGATTCAAGAACGCTTAGTAGTAGTTTAATAATGGATAGAAAATAATATGTGAAATGAATAAAAACTAGATATTAAGGTGTGACATGTGCAAGTGATAACATAAACATAAATTTAACAATAACAGTAACAGTAAAAATAAACAACCATGAGGAACTCAATAATGGAATTTGAAATTTTTTGTATTAATGGGAAAACAAGGGTTTGCAATGGTTTTTACCTCAAATGGTGAGTTTGTTGGAGTCCTTACAGCCGTACGAGAGTAGTGCACAAGATCTCTAGAGTTCCTTTCCCTTCTCCAAATGCTCAATGGGTGGCCAAGACTCAACTGAAATGGTGAATAAAATCTCAAGGTGATATGCTAGGGTTCAATAGGAATTTCGGCAGCACGAGGGTATGAAGAGTGGTTGATGGATGTGAAATGGGGGGCCTCCATCACCTTTTATGGATATTTTGGGTGGTGTAGTACTAGCCCATGGTTTTGGGCAACCAATAGTACTGGTAAATGGTTTTAGTGTTTTTCCCTCTTTTTGAATTTATTTTTGACCTTTTTCCATTTTTTCTTTTATTTTGGGAATTTTGGACCCTTTTTTAGGGTTTCTGACCTTTTTTGGAGGAATTTCATTAATTGAGGAGGGAACTAATGATTTCTTTTCCCTTTTGGTAACCATTTGAGGGTATTTTAGGGTTTTGGAGGCAAAAAGTGTAGGAAAAGTGGACAAATGGGTTATGTGACTAGGGAGATGAGCTAGTGAACAATATTTGGGTGTTAACAACCTATTCCTTCAAAGGTGTCGAATTAAAATACTCAGATGTTGAGAAACAGGCCTTTGTGGTGTTCAAAGCGATAAAATGCTACAAAAATTTCTTGTTAAAGTCTAAAACAAAGGTGATAATGCCTTATTCAGCAGTACAAAATTTATTGGTCCAAAAGGACTTAGGTGAAAAATGAGCACAATGGATGATGGCCCTACAAGAATATGATCTCGAAATTAAACCAACTTACATTGTTAGAGGGAAGGATCTCTACAAGTTAGTGGTTGATTCCACCCCTTCACCTAATGCTGATTTATTTTATGAAAATGCAAAATCTTTATTTTCTAATGAAATTTCCTGTCTTTTTCATGATCATGATTCTTGGTACACTCACTTAAATTTTTTCTTGATGCATGGGTTTGATCCACCACATTTGGATGAAAGAAAAAAAACGGCATTACGACTTAGGTCTACACCATTTTATCTTATCAATAATTTGTTGTTCAAGAAAAATTCTGATGAGGTTTTGTTGAGATACCTTGAAAACGAAGACGCAGATAAAGTATTGGATGAATTATTACATTATAGGACTACTGGAGGCCATTTTGGAGGTGTTCCTACATCAAATAAGGTTTCAAGGGATGGATAATTTTGCACAACCAAATTTAAACCCAAAATCCGATGAAATCCGATGAAATTGATCTTGTCATTGGATCTCACCTTTATAATTATGAATTTTTCTGATTTTTTTAAAAATTGATCCCTGTAGTCGTAGAATTTCCAACGACCCTCATAAATTCAACAAACTACGTTAGATATTCAACGCAGGTCATTGGATTTACGATGTATCTAGGTTACAACGGTAACTATGTTAACGTCGTCGGATATCCGATGATTAGTTATTTTTAGAAACTATATATTATAGAAATATTATGACATGTTTGCTATACAAGTGATGGTTTGTGGAAATTATAATCTTCGCACAGACTGTTTTCCATATAAAAATCGACAATTATTTCAATTTTTACTATGATTAAAAATAGTTAATTGTGGATCTTGATTTTTTAAGATTGATAATCATTAGTCAAGCTTGGTATGAGAAAATGTCACATAACAATATCCCTGATCCAGACGAACAAAATCGAGAATTGCTTTCTATATTGTGGGATGGACTGAAAGGAAAGGGTGATGGGAAATGTTATTTTACATGTAGTCAATGAAGGGGATTTAAAAGGAGAAGAATAAATATCAAAACATCAAAAATACATTGTAGGGAACATGGACACGCTGAGGTGGGACATGGCTATCATTCATTGGTACTTTTTTCATTATATATGTCTTTATATTAATCGTTTTTGTAAATGTATGTATCATTTTAATATTTATTATATTAACTAATATATATTGATGGTTTCATGTAATTATGAAGGAAATACCTCCTACGACATATCGCCTAGAGGATGTGCTTTCAGAACAAGTACCGAAGGAACATGGAGCTATGAAAAATGGAGAACAAGTTAATGACCATATTGAAGAAGATGATGGTATAAATACATTGATCCATGATACATTTAATCTAGAATTGATGATCACCATCATCATGATCATGAAAATGATGACTTGGATGATTTTCATGATTTACATCTTCTTCAGAAGGCATACGAACCCCTTTATGATGAGGGCTCCGATAAAAATCTTCTCTCTGCTTTATTGTTGATCATGAACTTGAAGGTTATGAATGGTATTTCAAACAAATCAGTCACATGGAAATTAAGGTATGTAATATATTTCATCACATATATATGATCCTGATAAAGGTTATCTTTGTTCCTCTAATAATTTTATTTTTAATTCATAAGTAAAATTAATATGGATGAAATATGTTTCATTAATATTATTTATGTATTATATTAACTAGTTTTTTATTTTAATTTGTTGTAGCTTGATAACTGAATTTTTGTTACCACCATCAAATATTTTACCTCGCACATATCGATATTTTTCTACCATCATGAAATAATTTGGAATGCAGTATGAAGTAATTGATGCATGCCCCTATGACCATATTATATATTATAATCAGCATGAATTTGAAACAGAATGTCTGAAATGTCACATCAGTAGATATCGAACAGATCAAGTAACAAAAAAGGTGCCTTTCAAGGCTATTCGTTATATTCCCATTATTACACGTTTGAAACGAGTGTTCAGGTGCAAAAACATAGGGCAATTTATGGATTATCATGCATGGAACATAATTCAAGATGACATTATTCGAATACCTGCAAATGGTTCTGCATTTAGATACATGGAGGAAAAATGGCCACACTTTAAAGAAGAACCTTGTAATGTTGGGATTTCTTTGGAAGTAGATGGTGTCAATCCATTTGCAGAGATGAGATCTATTTACTCAGTGTGGCGTATTTTTGTTATCAATAATAACATTCCTCTATGGTTCTCAATAAAGAGGGAGCACATAATGTTGGCAATGATTATTCCAGGTATGTGACTACGCCAATTTTATTTTAATGTAGTGGCATCTCATTTGTCGTATTTTGTTGCATAATGTCATATATTTTTTTTCTTTTACTCTTGTATATTATTTATATATCTAAATGGTTGTAATAATTATATATTTTATATGTTCAAATCAATCAGGTAAGTACCATTTTAAACATATGAATGTATATATCGAACCTCTTATTGACAAGCTACTAAAGATATGGAATGGCATCACTATGTATGAGGTATCTAGACCAATACGACAAAGGAAATTTCAATTCCATGCAATGCTTGTATGGACAACACATGATGCCCCAGGGTTAACCCATTTTTGCGGTATGTAATTATAACATCCACTTTAATACTATTTAATTTTATGAAGTTGATATATTATGCATGCATGATTTTTTAAATAATCCATTCATTTTATAAAATTATAATTGGAATAGTTAATCCATCTCTTTAAGTAGGTCTTCAAACAAAGGGAAAATTTGCATGTCCAGTTTGTGCTCCTAAGATCAAATCTCATCGTTCAAAAAGTTTAGGAAAAGAGGTGTTTGATGAGTATAGGCACTTCCTCTCTAAGAATCATAGGAATCGAACTACATAAAAACATCTATTCAATGGGAAGCACGAGACTACATTAAAACCATAGAGAATGACACTTCACCTATGGAAGTTGCAATATAATAGAAATCGTCATGGTACGTATGGATCAAATTATCTATCTATCATCATATATGAAATCAATTTTGAATTTTCTTATTGTGTTGCTTACTGTAATTGACATTGATTTTTATAATTTATTTATAAACTATGATTCATGACAGCTTTCATTATCATGAAGGAATTAATGGGATTCCGCAAGGAATGAAAAGTAATCCTAAACAATTCAGTAGGTTTCCCTACTATGAGCACCTACAAATTGCTCATCTATTTGATACAATACATATAAGAAAGAATGTGGCTGAAACATTATGGTGAATATTGGATGGAAGGAGTGACAAATAAAAATTTGTCAAAATTTGTAATGACATTTAGGAATACAATCATGCAATGAAATATTTCATTCAATTACATAGAAATGGAGACCAAATTAATATAAAATCACTTTGTAATGGAGCAGCAAAGCAATGTTTGTTAATGGAGCAACAAAGCAATGCTGTAAAATAAGTCATGCGAAAAATTAAATTTCCCACTAGATTTTGCTTCAACATGAAGAATATCATAACAAACAAAGGTGATTTTGTGGGGGTGAAAATGCATGATCGGAATATCTTCATCAAGGTAATTATTATGGTATATATATATTGCTATATTTTTTTATTCTATTGCATATTGATGGTATTTTTTGTCTACTTTTTGTAAAAAATAATGAAACTATTTTTATATTGTTACAGTATGTTCTACCTCTATCTCTCCTGAAAAACTTCGACAACAATGTCAAACAAGTTATATATGATCTTGGAAAATACATGAGGTAAGTAGTGATATTTTGCATGCATAAACTGTTTGTTTAATTCATTGTAGGACTTATATTTGACATTTCTTTTTCTAATTGTTATGTAATACAATGATTATTTTTGTTAAATATCATGATTTGTTTGCATCACTTGTATATGGTTGTCATCTAAATAAATCCATAACGAAGATATACATTATTGGAGGAGAGAAATTCCTCTTCTGATGTGTGAAATGCAAAAGCATCTACCTTCGACATTTTCCAATTCACAAAAACACTACCTTATACACCAAGTTGAGGAGATTGAATTTTGTGTACCTTTACACTCAAGGTCCATGTGGATGGTTGAGATACACTTGAAATTTTTGAAGGGTTTGGTTAGACAATGAGCATGTCCTGAGGGTTCTATGATGGAGAGTTATATGGTATACCACAATATGATGTATATTAGTGAATATCTTCCTAAATTTGTGTCAAAGCTCAATTTAGGTTGCATTTGTGATCCAGAATCCAATAACAATTTCGAAGGGGAGTACCTAAAGGGGAAAGGTAGATCGAGGAAGGTGAAAGATAATTATTAGCTAGTGGAGATTAATTATAGTAGATTTGATTGAATTTATACTAAATATACATTTGTACTAAATTGTAATTTTATTTTCATCAAGAAGTTGGTCGAGAGTGGGATGCACTTCATTTATACATCGCAAACAATCTTGATTGGATGAAGGTATGGATTGAACAATGTGAACAACCTGGTCATGGAATATCATGGGAATGTGTGGCTTCATTGGTTAAAGCATCTCATTGCAATGGAGATACCAATCTTACATAGAGGGAAATCAATTTAGCATATGGTTTAAAATATAAACATGAAAGCATATTAATTAGCCATACTATTTATCTATTTTCAAATATATTGATGTACAGGTTGATTTTTTTCCCATCAGAGCATAAACATGCACTTAATCATGATCAATTCAGGATGTAATATTTATGTGTATGGCTTGTTGCAGGTAAAACACCATAAGGCTATGTGTTGCAATGGTCATAAATTTCATATCAAAAATTTGGATGAAATGAAGAAAACATCTGATTGTGGGATAACTGCAGTCTTTGAGGTGACCAATGTTTCCTCTAGAAGTGACAGACATCCAGAACTATCAGAAAATCGATACTTTTGGTATTTGGAAGATATTATTCAATGTGACTTTAACTCCTTTAAATTAGTTCTGCTCGTTGTCAAATGGTACAGGTTACGATTGAATCAACGTTATCCCAATAAAACTATTACTGAACATAATAATGGATTTACCATGGTTAGTACAAGGTTGTTTGAGCCAGGAATGGAGCCCTATGTTCTTCCAATCCAATGTGAACAGGTATTTTACTCTGAGGTTCTAGGTAGAAGGGGTTGGTCATTTGTTGTGAGACACGATCCAAGGGGAAGGTTAGTAAAGTATAATGTAGAGGAAGATAATGAAGAGGGTATTGAAGAATAAGATGATGTTGAGGATGATCAACATGAGTTAGATGATCATGTTCCAGAAGAAGATGTTGAAGAATTAGTTGAATCAAATGATGTAGAAGGGAATGTCCATGAATATGATATCGACAATGACATGATAATCGAAACTGACATCGATGACGATGATGATATCACCAATCCTTACAATGTTGAATCTGTATCGGATGATACAGATTATGAATTGGATGAAGAAGATGATGAAGTCCATTGAAGTGTATGAGCTATGCCTTAATATATCTACTAATTATATTTTGAATTAATACTGTGATATAATTATTGACTTGTATTGGTACATATAAATTAATTGTTTTTAAGTTTGTTTCGAATTTCTTGTATGTTGGCATACGTTATAAGATACATTTCCTCTTAAGTATGAAAAAAAACAAAATAAATTACTTTTTTGTATTTAGATCTTGTCGGTTTATGGGGAATTGAGAGTGACGTGGGAGGGGGGGGGTTCAAATGAGCTTCCACCTTCACATGGTTGGCATTGTTTAGTAGAGAATATTAGATTATTATTGAAACAAAGAGAAGCTTGGTAAGGCAATGCAAAATTATCATGCTAATGATTTCACGTTCAATTTTATATGATATTTCATAACTTAAAAGGAATTCCTAATCACGTACCTAACCACAAATATTATAACTGTCATGTGATTAAACAACATTGGCATGGTTAGACTAGATGTCAACATTGAAAGTTAGGGGCCAACGTTGAAAGTTTTTCACTTTGTGCTTGTATGGACTGGAATTTGGCATGGTTAGAAAAGATGCATCCATTGACAGTGTGGGAGGGTTTCCAGACTCAAACATGACTGACAAAAACAATTCGACAATCAAAAAAAAAACTTATAGAATAATTAATGTACTGCATGGGGCCAATATTGGTTTTTTTTCAATTTTTTCTTATATGGAAGGAAATTTGGAATGGTAAGAATAGATGCATGCATTGATGATATGGGAGGGTTTCCTGACTCAAACATAACTTGCACAAGCAATTCACCAACCAAACAAAAAACCTATAGAATAATCAATGTAGTAAATGGGGCCAACGCTGAAATTTTTTCAAGTTGTGCTTGTATGGATTGAAATTTTTTTTGGTTCAACTAGACACATGTATTTATGGTTTGGGAGGGTTTCCAGACTCAAACATGACTCACAAAGCACATTATTGAGGACATGTCATGAATGAACTACAACTACCATGTCTATAGTGCACAATCAAATCTTAGAGTTAAAAATCTCCCTTAAGCTTGTTAAATGGTTGTGTAAGAATATCCATGTGTTATTAGCTGTTGGTTATAAGTATGTTGTGGCCTCTAGGCTTGAAAACTACATGAATGAAGACATGTTCTCAAAACGTTTCTTTGGAAACAAATTGATATGTTGTTGTATGGACAAGAAATAGCCTTGCTTGTTGGTTGTATACCCTTATGTTGAATATTGTAGCTTAATGTAGTTACATGTAAGTTGAAGAACTTAATGTTGGTTTTCCATTGACCTTAAGTAGTTCATATTGATAGTTTATCTTATTTTGGATTGTGAGAGAGGTTCGTTGTAACTTGTATAGGAAATTGTTATGAGAGATACTCGAAGTTTGGTTCCTTTTGTGGCATAATGTAGTCCATGAGTAGAGTGTTAGGATATTCCTATACTCCATCCTAGTCCTACCAGCATTTTCATTATTTGCATCTTCAGTCTTGCATGCATTTCTACATGCAGTATGCATTCCGCATGCATGCATCCTAGTCATCAGTCCCAACACCTAGCCTCAGTTAGCCTGCCCCCAGGAGCTTCTCTCAGATCATTTTTATCCCTCCTAGAGCTTAGTGCGCCCTTCATCCTTGATTTAAGGAAGCCACTCATCCTCTCTCACCTACCACTCAGTTGCAATTCAATTATCTTTAGTTCTTTCCTTGATTTAAGGAAAGACTGGCTCTCAACTTACTGTATCACTCCGATGGACCTCCAATGAGACTAGACTGCCCATTCTGACTCCAGTTAGCTCCTCATGTGCCCTCCACCGAGCCTCCTTCATTTAGTTAGTTCCAGTTACACTCAGTTACACCTACCACACTCAGTTAGACTCAGTTTGACTGATGGTTGACAGTTACTTGAGCATTGATGACTCCACTGATGATGATGAAGACTTCTAGTTGTGATATGATGACACTCCAGTGATATTTTGATCACTCCATCAAGGATAATTCGAATTTCCACCTTGGCATTTGAATCCTGATGCATTGTATTATTTATTTGTCCATTTGTGATTAATGAATTAGTGTGTGAAGTTATTTTTCTTCTATCTGAGTTCTACTATATTATTCTATTGCTCTCTTATTGCATTATTCACTCTTGATCTTATTCCTAAATTCTTTCATTGTGAGGTATACATCTGCTGTGAGGATTTTCATATAGAGTTATAGTCATGGATTCCAATTTTATGATTTTTCATGGTTGGGTTTAACTCTATGTATAGAGTTAACAATTTTACATGGGGATATATCCTTTTATTAATTTAGTATAGACCAAATTCGACAGAGACTTCCACTCTCATGTGGGGAGCATGATTATGTAATTCTATTGATTCTAGGAATCCAACAAGGCAATGTGCACCAATATCAACATCCTATTACACACAAAAATGAGATAGAATAGTTCATTCATGAATTGTTGGAAACATGTGTGGTCCATATACCTAATACCACATCGACGTCGACATCGACATCACCAGCGTCATCATCACTGACATCGTCATCACTGAGTATCAAAACTGACATCGATGATGATGATATGACCATTATGTTAGTTTTTTCAGAATTTAATTCATTATGATCTAGGATCTTAATTGAAAGAATAACACGTATATCATATCAAGCATAAGAGACAAGAGAAAAGAGACACAAAACATTTCACTGGGGAAAACAAAGAAGGTGAATAACCTCGCAACTTCCTCATAGATAGAATAAGCATCAATACAAGGATCACCATGATCAAACCCAAGAGATAGATATCTTCAGCAGCATGGTCCTCCTCCACTTGTGCGCACCCTCCTCTTCTCTCACTAATGCAGAGTGAGTGAATATAGAATGTGTAAAATGAGAGAGACACACTCTCTATTTATACACTAACTTTCACTTGACCTTTACTCAACTAGGTCGGCCCCAACTTAACCACTTAACATAATACGAACTGGGACGACCCCACTAGGGTGGTCTAATAAACCTTTAATCCACAAGACTCATACAGGGTCGACCCCATCAAGGTGGTCTAATAACCCATCAAGTATAAGTTACGACACTTACAATATAACTTGCGGCAAATGCAAGTACAACTAATGACACTTCCAATCGGAGGAACAATACATCTCCATTGGGGATACAATAAAGTACAAATGTAATACATACAATATACAAGTGAATATCTTCCGAAGTTACAAATATATCAACACTCCCTCTTAACTACGAAGGTATTCTCTTGACACAAGTCATCAATACATATATGCACAAGTCTTCAATTCTGGAGCTGGATCATCATCACTGGATCATGGAGCATCATCATCATCACTGCTACTGTACTCGACATCTCGATGAATGGGCTATCTCTGAATTCTTCTCATCATAGGAAGTTCTACAGAGCTATCCCTTTTTCATGCCGGATGTAGGCCTAGCCTCCTATAGGTATTCATCATCACTAGCCATACTGTGGAATCCTCGGGACTTATTACGTGCATCAACAAAACCTTGAAAGAGCATTCGATGACTGATTTACGAGCTTACCACTCATCCTATCGGATCTCCTAGGATATTTTACATGTTGACTGTCACAAAACCTTAAAAGAGTGTCTTGCTTCCCGTAAGAACTCTAAAGATCATCCCAGGACTAATTTACAAGCTTACCACTCAACTTATCAGATCTCCAGGACTGATTACATGTGACCACCACCACAAAACCTTTAAAGAGTGTCTTATTTCCCGCAAGAACTCTAAAGAGAATCCCAGGACTGATTTACGAGCTTACCCCTCAACCTATCGGATATTCAGGACTGATTACATGTGGTTAGGAAAAAGCTTTAAAGAGTGTCTTACTTCCCGCAAGAACTCTAAAGAGCATCCCAGGACAGATTTATGAACTTACCGCTCAACCTATCGGATCTCCCGGGATCTTTTCTATGCTACATGTACAACCTGTCCATAGCCATGGAGTATCAACCTGATACTCATGATCATACCGATCATCATTATATAGTACATCATCGTGAAGCACATCATCATAGCATCGTCCTGATGCATGTCATCTAGAGCATCATCTTGATACTCGTCATCACATATGATCCACCTGATCATGTAAAGCATCCACCTGATGCATATCATCACACATGATCCACCTGATCATGTAAAGCATCCACCTGATGCATATCATCACACATGATCCACCTGATCATGTAAAGAATCCACCTGATGCATATCATCACACATGATCCACTTGATCATGTAAAGCATCCACCTGATGCATATCATCACACATGATCCACCTGGTCATGTAAAGCATCCTCCTGATGCAAATCATCACACATGATCCACTTGATAATGTAAGGCATCCACCTGATGCATATCATATGGAGTATCGTCCTGATACTCATCACATATGATCATCCTGATCATCATCATAGTAGTAACTGGAGCATCGTCTTGATGCTCATCACACAATGCTTACATCCACAACCATGGGAAGGATCCTCCTATCACCATGCCTGGAATGGATCCTACAAATGTGTCCCATCACTTCTTCCTTGAAGTATCTTCAATCTGAAGAGCACCAAGCCTCTCTCTGAAGTACTCAAACTTCAATCTGGCTAGTGGTTTCGTTAACACATCTGCAACTTGCTCATCCATCGCAACATACAGGAGCTTCACTGCTCCTCTCTGCACCATATCCTTGATATAATGATATTTGATCTCGATGTGCTTCGACCTGTCATGGAACACCAGGTTCTCTGACAACTTTACACAACACAACTCTGGTTGTCACAATAAATATAGGTAGCATCCAATGAGAGATCAAATAACTCAGACAGCAGCTTCCTAAGCCATACTTCCTCACAACTAGCCGAACAAGCTGCAACATAATCTACTTCGGCTGTGCTCAGTGCTACGCAAGACTGCTTCCTGCTAAACCAAGAGATCACACTTGATCCCATATTGAAGTAGCACCCGGAAGTGCTCTAACTATCTATAGCACTGCCTGCCCAATCTGAATCAACACAACCCTTGAGGCTACACTTTTGATTCGCATCATACTTGAGCCCATAATCAGTCGTACCATTCAGGTACCTCAGAATATGCTTTACAGCAACCAGGTGAACATGTCTAGGATCTGTCAGGAACTGGCTCAATGTGTTCACCGCAACGCAAATATATGGTCTCGTGTTCATCAGGTACATCAAGGACCCAATCATCTGACGATACACTGTGACATCAACTATCTTAGATGAAGCATCACACAGAAGCTTCAGGTTCGATGCCATAGGTGTGGACATGGCCTTGCAGTCCATTATCCTGAACCGCTTCAGGATCTCTACTGCATACTTCCCTTGTCCAAGGAAGATTCCATCTGCACTCTGCCACACCTCCATACCTAGAAAGTAATGCATCATCCCCAAGTCCTTCAACTCGAACTTGGTAGCAAGCTTCCTCTTCGTGTCGGCAATCAACCTATCCTCATGTGTAACAAATAGGTCATCCACATACAATAGGAGTATCACTAGATTTCCTTCCTCAACCTTGTAGTAAAGGTTGGAATCCACTTTACTCTTGGTAAAGCCCAAACTGGACAGGAAGCTGTCTATCCTGCCATACCATGTCCTAGATACTTGCCTCAATCCATACAAGGATTTCTTCAATCTGCACACATATGATGCTCTGTCATTTGTCTAAAAACCGAGTGGCTGCTCTACATACACTTCCTATTCGACTACATCATATCCATCTGGTGTATCTTCCACTACAGCCAAAGAAAGTACTGTTTTGATGGAAGTGTATCTGGCTACAAGTGCAAAAGTCTCTTCATAATCTATTTCATCTTTCTAGGATAAGCCACGAGCCACAAACCTTGCTTTGTATTTCTCTATGCTGCCATCTGCAGCATGCTTGATCTTGTAGATCCACTTAGAAGTCACAACAGACTTCCCTTTTGGTCTTGGGACCACATCCCAAACATCATTCTTCATGATTGACTGGTATTCCTCGATCATGGCATTCTTCCATTACTGCATCACGGATCTTGGGAACTTTAGATTCTTCAATATCTTCAATAGATAGTTTTCTCAAACTTTGTTGCTGAAACAAATGTTGTTGTCCTTCTTTTGTAGGTGATTGTACACGATATTTCCTATAAGTCAAATTCAATTACATGATTAGAAACTTCTCATAGTTTTTCAGAACAAAATCTTACACATAAGAATATATGTCATATAGTCATGCAATTTTCTTACCCAATGCTTCAATACAACATTTATCCATATCCCATAACTTTCTAGATGCCTTCCATCTCTACCAGAACATTGTTAAGAGTGTGCAAAACTCCCAACATGTCAGCAAAGAGGTTTTGTTCTAGATAAGTAGCAATGGAATGTTGTACAGTACCATAGGCCACTTACCCATTACTTGCATATTAGTAGTATCTTGTTCATTAATGCAACTTTTCTAAAATGCATAATATACATCCTAAATCTAGGAACATGTACATGACTGAACAACATCATTTAAGTAATAAGAAATGACAATTCAAATACATATCTTTTTTTGCTTCTTGGGTGGACTCCCTCTCAATCTTTGCTTCCTTGCAAGAACTACTGGAGTGTGCTCCCTCTTGATCTTTTCTTCCTAGATTATTTGTCCTTGAACTTATATCCATCCTAGACCACTATGCATTCTTAAGTGTGCACTAGTGTCACCATTGTGTTATCCTCAAGATCTCATACATAACCATACATACATTAGTATAATCTCAATACTAGCAAAACATTATGATTCTAAATAATCTTAAATATGTATCGTCATGATCATTTCATACATAGGTAATAGAAGTTAGTATTCCAGGTTTCAGGGAAGACTTCTTTTACTCATGCATATTCTTATTTGACCATAGGAGTCTTCTAGTTTGTCATATCATCAAGCAATGTAATAAACATACTATGTAGAGACCCTTGATTACTTAAACTTCTAACTTCAAGAATAATCATTGTCATTCATACAAAAGTATAAGGTCCTAACACAAGGTAGGATTCTAACTTGATATAGGAAAAACATACCTGGTTATCATGTTTACTAGTTATGTCTAACATATATAATGTATTTTTTTCTTCTTCAAAGACTTGTGCTTAGTAACCTACATAACTCATAAGTTAACCATTGTAGAACCAAATTATACATACCTCGTAAGTAGAGCTTCTATGTGATCCATGAGTCTTTGTCTTCATGTAACCATGGTCATATGTTCTTGATCTAGAACTTGATTTGTACCTTTCATGTTAGCGGACAACATCATCCTCATACAATACCACAGTGCATTAGTACAATCATAAGTGTCATAACCCTAATCAATGAATGTCTTCTATCATTCACATGCATTCATACTTTTACTAGGGTGATAAGACAAGTCTAAAAATTAATCAAAAGTGTACTAATCTCAATAATGTCAAGACAAACATATCATAACCTTAATCATGAACAGATTTCAAAAACATACCTGTATCTCCTCAAGTCATACCTATCGAGATTGCTAAGGATTAACCCAATCCACTTGATTTGCAGAAACTCGATCTGGAGCCGTATTAGGGTTTGTCAGAGAAACCCTAAAAATTCAAATTTTGAATTTCAAACTTCTGAATGGATGGAAAGATGTGCTTTGCTGAGCTCATCAAGCTGGTATACTTCAATTTTGAAATCTCCAAAATTTGACCCCTCAAAATTGCCTTTGAAATTTACGGATGTTCTGGACATGATCCCGAACTAGGGTTTGATAAAGCCCGGTCTTCTTCCCATCCAAAAGGTTCAATCTTGTGTTCTAAACTTCGATTTTTCTGAGGATCTTCTAGCCGTGGTCACAGATTTCAAAAATTCCAACTTTTGCAGAAGCCCTAATTTTCCACCTTTCCTATCAAAATCCCGAACTAGGGTTTGATCAAGCCTGACTTTCTTCCCAACCAAAAAATTCGATCTTGGTCTCTAAATTTCGATTTTGATGAGGAGAATTCATCCTTGTATTCCGATTCCAAAAATTATAACTTTCTCCGAAGCCCTAAATTCCCGCAGCAGTGACAAGCCAAGAATGAAGGTGCTAAGAATTCAATTATGTTTTGACAAAAATATGCACCTTATTTTTTCTGGTGCATCTTTGAAATTACAAATCCACAAGGTCTGAAACTTCGGCCTGTGGTAGCCTAACTTGTCTTCTTTCCAACCCCAGAGATATGACCTCAATTGGATTCTCTGAGAGAGAGTTATGCCAAGTGTCACAACGTGACCTGTTTATGGGATAAAACAAGAGAGCGAACCTATACGGCATGCCACGTATCACTGGTTCAATTTCGGCCTCTGAAAAGTAGACCTGTGAAATTGAAGTCTATGCCCTACCTGTTACTTTTTATAAAAATTCATTTGGAGCTTCCTACTTCAAGTTGTGGCCCTTTTTCCTAGGTCACCTGTTTATGACTGAGATCTGGCAGAGGTAGAAACCCTAGATAGTATGGATCCTAAGACAGAAAGTACGAATTAGATGTTGTGGTTTGTACACAAGGTACATGGGGATGTTATATACGACCTGTAGAAGTTTCAGATCCTGAACCTTCGCCAAAATGGATTTATAGTGAAGTACTACGATGACTGGTTTTTTCTATATCAAGCCCTAGCTTCCAATTTGTCGCAAGTGCAACAAGTCTCATAAATGCCATAGCATGCCTTCCTTCAGGCTAGCTCCGATTCCATCTTAGTTTTTTCAGAATTTAATTCATTCTGATCTAGGATCTTAACTGAAATAATAACATGTATAGTATATCAAGCATAAGAGACAAGAGACAAGAGACACAAAACATTTCACCGGGGAAAACCAAGAAGGTGAAAAACCCCGCAACTTCCTCAGATATAAAATAAGCATCAGTACAAGGATCACCATGATCAAACCCAAGAAATAGATATCTTCAATAGCATGATCCTCCTCCACTTGTGTGCACCCTCCTCTTCTCTCACTAATGCGAAGTGAGTGAATATAGAATGTTTAAAATGAGAGAGAAACACTCTCTATTTATACACTAACTTTCACTTGACCTTTACTCAACTAGGTTGGCCCCAACTTAGCCACTTAACATAATAATAACTGGGCCGACCCCACTAGGGTGGTCTAATAACCATTTAACCCACAAGACTCATAAACGGCCGACCCCATGAAGGTGGTCTAATAAACCATCAAGTATAAGTCACGACAGTTACAATATAGCTTGCGACACATGCAAGTACAACTGATGACACTTCCAATTGGAGGAATAATACATCTCCATTGGGGATACGATAAAGTACAAATGTAATACATACAATATACAAGTGAATATATTCCGAAGTTACAAATACATCAACACATTAATCCTTTCAATGTAATGCTCTGTAATGTAATGCAAAATTATGCTTATTTCAGCTTAATTATTATATGATATTTAATAACACGAAAATAAGGCGCACCTGCTCATGTACTTGACCCCGCATATTATAATTGTCATGCAAATGGGGCCAACTTTGTATTTTTTCAATTTGTGCTTGTATGGGATGAAATTTGGCATGGTTAGATTAGAAGCATGAATTGATGGTATGTGAGGGTTTTTAGACTCAAACGTAACTCGCACAAGCAATTCGACAATCAAACAACAAACCTATAGAACAATCAATATACTAAATGGGGCCAACGTTGAAATTTTTTCAAGTTGTGCTTGTATGGATTGAAATTTTTCTTGGTTAGACTAGACACATGTATTTATGATTTGGGAGGGTTTCTAGACTCAAACATGAATCACAAACAACATTGTTGAGGACACGTCATAAATGAACTACAAATACCATGTGTATAGTACACAATCAAATCCTATAGAAATAAAAATCTTCCTTAAGCTTGTTAAATGGTTGTGTAAGAATATCCATGTGTTCTTAGGTGTTGGTTATAAGTACGTTGTGGCCTCTAGGATTGACAACTAAATGAATGAAGACATGTTCTCAAAACCTTTCTTTGGAAACAAATTCATATGTTTTTATCTGGACAAGAAATAGCCTTGGTGGTTGGTTGCATAACCTTATGTGGAATATTGTAGCTTAATAATGTAGTTACATGTAAGTTAAAGAAATTAATGTTGGTTGTCCATTGACATCAATTAGTTCACATTGATAGTTTCTCCTACTTTGGGTTGTGAGAGAGGTTTGTTGTCACTTGTATAAGAAATTATTGTGAGAGATACTTGAAGTTTAGTTATTTTTTGTGGCATAATGTAGTCCCTGAGTAGAGTTATAGTCATGCATTACAATTTTATGATTTTCCATGGTTGGGTTTTGTGAGAATTCTATATAGGATCAATACCATGAAATAATTCTAATACCCAAGGATCTTGAAGAAAATAAGTCCTCACAAGAATTATTCAAAGATATGCAAGAATAAGAAGTAATCTTGAAACAAAAACATAAGAGAAGGAACTCAATTGATGGAAATATCATCTCATGTATTATTCCTCCGAATATGAATAAAATATATAATACATCTCAAGAGAGAAAATATAAATCCTTAAAGGCAAGTTGTAAAGCACAAAAAAGTAAGGCTTACTAAAAGCATAAAAAACCACTAGGTGTCAAAAGCACTTTCCAAAACACTCTAAAGGCTCATGAATTGGATGAATATGGTATGGAAGATCATGAGTGATGTAAATGGAATGTAATTATGACTTTAGGAGAGAATAAAGTGGTGGAGTTAGAATTGGTCAAGTGGAGATAGTTTCAAAGTCAACTAGCTTTACCTTATCCACTAGAAAATAGAAAAACAAGATAAAGCTATCTAAATCAGAAAAGTGTCTTTCTGATTCAGGAATTGAATAAAATTAGATAGAATTCAAGGAAATATTATCTAAAATCTATCCAAATTTATTTTCGTGACTTAATATGTCTTATGGAGGCATAAAAGACAAAACTAGGCCAACTGCATATTCTACACCTAGGAAAATTAATCTATATGGCTAATAAAATATATCCTAAGTATGGAATGGGTTTTTAAATGTTCCAACACCCCTCCCAAAGCCTGAATATATGTGGTAAAATATCATAAATATAGGGCCCAAGCAACAAGTCTTATGGTAACCCAATTACAATTATTATTCCCATGTAAACTTGAGGAAATAGGTAAAACCTCATGGGAATAAAACCCTCCCTAAAAAATGGACATGTGCACACCAAAATTGTCGCTGCTCCAAAATCAAGTAGGTGTGAACTTTGATCAGATGTGTGGAGGAATCTTCTTCTTGGGAAGAAGTGGATCATGATCCAAAAACATGTGCTTGAATTCTCCAGTAGTGGATGCAAGCGAAATTGGAGGCTGTCTGAACTTGCTCTTGAAGAGAACAAATCCATGAATATGCAAACAATTCTGGAACTTGAAATTCGAACCAATTAAGGTAGGATCAAATCCAATAATATATGATTTCTCTTGAAATGTGAACTTCTGATAAGTGGAAGTTAAATCAGCTCCAAGAATTGATAAATGGTTCCTTGAGATCTCCTTTGAACCAACAGGGGTGATATCATAACCAAAATCACCAAAATATGCCTGAGACTTGAACCTAAGTGAAGGGTAGCGTACTCCATCTTCAGTGAAACTCTTAGAACATGTGCCAATGATCATATAGAAGTACAAAAGAAGTATGTGATCAAGGAGGGCGAATGCATCACCTCCAAAACATTCAGAAGATCATCATTATGCACACCAGTAGACTCATGTGAAAGAGAGGATTCAAAAACCTATTCAAATTCTAGAGCATAATCTGGCTTATCTTGCTCAGAATTTAGAATAGAATATTTATGGGAGAACAAGAGAGAGATATGTAATTCTTCATCTTCATTAATTGTATGTATTGAAGAAATTTCTGCCATTTGATCTTAAGTACCTGCAAAAAAAACTCTCTGAAATATTATACTGGAATAATAATTTAATCAATAGCTCCCAAGGCTATGATACCATGTGATAATTATATATAGGATCAATACCATTAAATAATTCTAACATCCAAGGATCTTGAAGCAAAGAAGTCCTCACAAGAATTATTCAAAGATATGCAAGAATAAGAGGAAATGATGAAGCATAAACATAAGAGAAGGAACTCAATTGATGGAATTATGATCTCATGTACTATACCTCAATATGAATACAATATATAATACATATCAAAAGAGAAAATATA
This sequence comes from Larix kaempferi, assembly GCA_027924585.1. NCBI lineage: Eukaryota > Viridiplantae > Streptophyta > Pinopsida > Pinales > Pinaceae > Larix > Larix kaempferi. The sequence continues at coordinate 227,449 of BSBM01001222.1, read as the reverse complement.
ATGGCTTAAAGGCAAGTTCTAAAGAACAAAAAAGTAAGGCTTACTAAAAGCATAAAAACCCCCTAGGTGTCAAAAGCACTTTCCAAAACACTCTAAAGGCTCATGAATTGTCTGAATATGGTATGGAAGATCATGAATGATGTAAATGGAATGTAATTATGACTTTAGGAGAAAATAAAGAGGTGTAGGTTGAATTGTTCAAGTGGAGGGAGTTTCCAAGTCAACTAGATTTACCTTATCCACTAGAAAGTAGAAAAACATGATAAAGTTGTCTAAATAAGGAAAGTATCTTTCTAATTCAAGAATAGAAAAAAATCAGATAGAATCCATGGAAATCTTATCCAGAATCTATCCAAATTCGTTTTTGTGACTTAGTATGGCATATTAAGGCATAAAAGACAAAACTAGGCCAACTACATATTCTACACCTAGGAAAACTAATCTAGATGACTAATAAAATATATCTCAAGTATGGAATGGGTTTTTAAATGTTACAACAGTTTTAACTCTATGTATAGAGTTACCAATTTTCCATGGGGATATATCCTTTTAATAATTTAGTATAGATCAACATCCCCATAGACTTCCACTGTCATGTGGGGAGCATGATTATGTAATTCTATTGATTCTAGGAATCCAACCACCTATTGTGCACCAATATCAACATCCTATTACACACAAAAATGATATAGAATAGTTCATTCATGAATTGTTGGAAACATGTGTGGTCCATATATATAGTACCACATCGACGTCAACATCGTCATCAACGTCATCATCATTGACATCGTCATCATTGAGTATCGAAACTGACATCGATGATGATGATGATGGTATGGACAATAATCCTTTCAATGTAATGCTCTGTAAGGTAATGCAAAATTATTCTTATTTTACCTTCATTATTATATGATATTTAATAACCCAAAAATAAGGCGCATCTTCTCATGTACTTGACCCCGCATATTATAAATGTCATGTCAATGGGGCCAATGCTGTAATTTTTTAATTTGTGCTTATTTGGGATGAAATTTTGCATGGTTAGGATAGAAGCATGCATTGGCGGTATGGGAGGGTTTCCAAACTAAAAAATGACGCACACAAATAATTTGACAATCAAACAACAATCCTATAGAATAATTAATGTACTGAATGGGGCCAACAATGACTGTTTTTTAATTTGTGCTTGTATGTACTGAAATTTGGCATGTTTAGAGTAGATGCGTGCATTGACGGTATGGTAGGGTTTCTAGACTCAAACATGACTCACACAAACAATTTTACAATCAAACAACAAACCTATTATGAATTCTTTTATTTTATTGTGTAATTATTCTTGGATTGTTAGCTCGTTTTTGTGTGTAGGTTACAGTAGAGCCCATGCAATACCTCTAATCCTGGATAGTGTTGTTGAGTAGTGTTATCCCTAAAGTTGAACCTTGACTGCTAGGGTCAAGCTTAGAGAAATCTTAACAGTATGGAAATGTTGGTTGTAGGTAAATAAGGTAGAAACATGAGAGAGATCAGGATAGATTTAAATATTTGAACAACAGGGAATGTACCAGTAATGTAACAATACTACGAGCATAACCTTATGAAAGAAATAAATCAGGTTTTGCATTCATACATCCAAAGATAATTGCATATTGAATCATAAGAACTCTGGTATGGATTGATGAGACCATACACAGACCAAATTCATGACAACATGTAATTCAAATATAGAAAAACATAGTTCAAATGATCATAATCATTTCAAAGCAGCATCTTACATTCAAAAAAACAGAGTATGTGCATAAATGCCCATGCCTCTGCCCTCAGCTGGCACTCTCTCCCCTTTTTTACAATAAAAATCATAGATTAAATAGAAAATCCTTCCCCTGATTGATACGGGCTTTGTGGAACAAATCTGGAACCAATATCTAAAAATAGAAATTCTTTTGAATAAGTTACAAAAGACTTTGAGATTGCTACTATCGATCTTCAAATAAAGAACTTGTTTTTACTATCATCCATTGCCATGCTGAAATCGAAGCCCATCCTCAGTGAAGTGTTGTCAAGTGCTCTGACACATCATCTATTTCTAATCTCTTTCGAGGCCTAGAAAAATGGGATTAGTTCACATTGCATCAAATATGGGGAAACTAAACTATTTCCTTTGAATGGGGATCTTGAAAATGAATCGACCTTTCTCATTATTAATGTGATATTCACTGCTGTCATTAGATAAATACAATGAATCCATTGTTGATTGATTTTTTGCATAGAAAATGCTCAATTATTTCGAGGAAATCTGAGACATATAGCTTGAAAATCCTCTGCCACTTGTATCATTAAATGCCTAAATGCTACTAGAAAATATCAACTAAATCCTTGAGAGTATAAAGATGATAAGCTTGAACTGCTGACTCAATTCCTTAGAACCTAGAATCATTGGAATCATTTGGCGAGCTAAACTTGTTGTTAACAACTGGCATTGTTAACATTCAACCCCTTTTAATATCGAATAAATTCCTTGAAACTTGTAATTGGATCTAAATTTGACTGTCAATTGCTCTTCTTTAAATCTGGGATATCTGCCTTCAAAGATGGAACTTGCCACATATTCTTCAAATTTATAAATAAATCCTTTGACTATGAATTTTCCCTACAACAATCATAGAGAAATAGCCCATTCTGAGCAACCATCAACTTCAGTCTAAAACGACCTAGCTCCATTTGATACTTGAATTATGATCTGAACATATGGAAAAACTCTAAATAATCGACATGTATCAATTGAATGATATCCAAGCACAGGTGTATTCAAAACATTCTGACTCACTGAGCATACCATGGTCATTGGACCCCCCCCCTTGGCATTTAGTTTGAATGCTAAGTCAAGGCTATGGATTGATGTGGATTTAAAATCCAAATTTGAATAGGATACAAGACCCAAATTTTAATAAAATAGACTTATCCTCTTATTTTAAAGAATCCATGTGATATACATAAAAGAAGGTATAAAATGTATAAGTTGGGAAAGGTAATGACTCAACTTTTTGTTTTAATAAAATTTATTATTTTATTAAAAAGATAAAAGATCTTTTCTTTTTAAATAATAATCATTATTAAAAAATCTAATGCAAATAAGATAAGAATATCAATGGTGTCTTTCTAAGCAAACAAGGAAAATAAGGCCAAAGACATTCATTACAAAATGCCCAGGATGGAGATTGAGGCAATAAGAAACTAACCAGGTTGACATGAAAAGCCCAAGGCTTTGGAAAAAATGGTAGTAAACGGAAATTGGAGTGTAAAACTACAAAATTAGTTGATGGCTTTGTTCAAGGACGATTTATGCATTAAAAGTAATTTGCAAAATCATTTAATAACACAGTGGCCTTTGGGGAATGCTGCTAGAATCTAAGAATTTTGTAGGACATATTCGGTGACAACATCTGGCTCCGTCTGGGATGACATGCTCCCTGCGAGTTTCCAAGAACAAGCAGACTAAGTGCCTTTTCCAATCCATCTCTGCAAGCTGTAACAATGCTTTTCTTACCATTCACTGAACACTGAAACTACCGGTGCCCTTTTCCATTGGGATGGAGTCTTATTCGACTATCTGAATTCAATACAACTGCAAACCAAATTGTTTACTGCATTGCTTAACTGAAAACAAATCCACTGAATTCGGACTAGAAATGAAATGCTCGAAAAACGAGCTTATTTATTTACACTATCCACACTTGAGCAATCAAAAACTTCTTCTCAAATATAGGAACATTTCCAATATAACCAATCTAGAAGTTTATGAATTATATGAACTTTGCTTCCATCTCTGAGCAGACTGAAGACTGAGAATACTGGAAAGCATAAAAAATAACCATCCAAAAAACCATACTCACAAATACGAGATTGTATGGTCAAAAGGTGAAGAATGCAAAACTTATCACTCTGTTTGTTTTCCATGTAACTTGCCACAGGGTTAAAGGAATCTCTAGAAGAAGTAATTCGACAAAAGGTAACTACCTCATCTTTCTGTTTCTATGAATTCTCTTCTTCATTGATGACATCAAACTTTTGTTCTTGAAGTGTTGAAAATGAAAATAAAGGAAACCGAAGATTACCTCTTGTATCTCTGCAATCTTCAACTATTCTGATAGATATTGATTCAAGAATGGAAGATATGAGCACGCCGATTTCTAGAAATTGCTTATCAACCACTGGTGAAGAACAAAGTTGTGTAAGCTGCTCTTGTAAATCCTTGAGATCTCCTTCATTGTTTTTCAAAGACTATGACTCATGGTTACCATAAATTAGACCACTGCTGCAAAATTCCATTTCTGTTGGGACAAAAATTTGTTGTTCACAACTGACTTCAATATTTTTTTTAAATTCTATTTGACAGTCATGAAATATCGATTTCTGGTCAAATTCTTTAGACAAAGAAAAAACTCATTGTTCTTGACCTTCAAGATGGTTTTCTTTGTAATCATCAAATAAATGAGGACTGATATATAATCCCGTGTATGCTGATTTAAAAAATTGTTGCTCCAAGTCATTTGGATACATATCATAAATGGGATGACCTGCATAATTGTCAAGATGATCTTCAACACAGTCAACTTGAAAAACATCCCCAATAGGTTCACGATTAAAAACATCATGAAGAGTGTTTTCTTGTCTTTCCAAACTTCCTAAAAGAGTCTACATATCTTCATCATAACCTAGTAGATCTTCAAAAATTTCATAATTTTGAATTTCAAAAATCATCACTTCTTGAGGCTCTCTGAAAAATGGCAGCACATGAGTAGTCTGATCAAAAGTTTCATGATTAAAAATATGTTGAGGATCCCTTTGAACAATGTCTAGGTCATCAAAAAGCTTAGGAAGAGCGTTTTGATCATTTGAACAATTAGAAACTTCTTGAAACATATGGGGAATGATTGTTTCTATTATAATATCTTCATTCCAAGGCTGATCTCCATCACTAAAATCATTTTCAACATCACCCAAATCAACAACATGGTTATCATAATGATCACGGGACTCTTCCTTGACAGAAAAATATGAAAATGTTTCCTCTTTATCTTTAATAAATTTTGAATCCACATCTTCTTCACTACATGTTCTGAGTCCTTGATTATACTTATCATCATGACCTTTTGAATCACATATTGTACTATGGAAATCAACTTGCTCATAGCAATCTTTAAAAAGTAATTCAGCTGAGAACATATAGTTACAATGTTTTCTGAAACATGCGTGGAATTCTTTCAATGAGGAAATACTAGCAGTTGGCAGAGACCAGTACCACTCTCGAGCATCACCATCCAAGGAGTACATGATAATCTTCATACAAACATCTTTGTGCTATAGATCTAGTAGATCCATGCACTCATGAAACTTAACGAGGTGATCCGAAGGATTATCTTCTTTGCTTTCTCGGAATATAGGCAGAAAATCTCCCCATTCTAACATAGTTGGTACTGGATGCAGGAAACTAGTAACTACAGAAAAGTCAAGAGGTGCAAACCTCCAAGCCACCATGGCATCGATTAGATCATTTGATGGCATTCTGGATCCTGAATAAATGGAGTCGCCTATGGATTCTTCAGAGTTTCCCGGTGAAGAAATTTGCAATCAATATGTCACCAGCCTTTGTTCACCATCAAAGTCTAGATATATTCGTTCTCGTATAGCCCAGGGAAGTATGTCTTCATTCCTCCGTTCCCCGACAACGGCACCAAAAGATGTTATCCCTAAAGTTGAAGCCTGACTGCTAGGATCAAGCCTAGAGAAATCTTAATAGTATGGAAATGTTGGTTGTAGGTAAACAAGGTAGAAACATGAGAGAGATTAGGATAGATTTAATATTTGAATAGCAGGGAATGTACCAGCAATGTAACAATACTATGAGCATAACTTTATGAAAGAAATGAATCATGTTTTGCATTAAGACATCTAAAGATAATTGCATATTAAATCATAAGAACTCTGGTATGGATTAATGAGACCATACACAGACCAAATTCATGACAACATGTAATTCAAATATTGTAAAACATAGTTCAAATGATCATAATCATTTAAAAGAAGCATCTTACTTTCAGAAAAACAGAGTATGTGCATACATGCCCCTGCCTCAGCCCTCGGCTGGCACTCTCTCCCCTTTTTTACAATAAAAATCATAGATTAAATAGAAAATCCTTCCCCTGATTGATACAAGCTTTGTGGAACAACTCTGGAACTAATATGTAAAAATAGAAATTCTTTTGAATAAGTTACAAAAGACTTTGAGATTTCTAGTATCGATCTTCAAATAAAGAACTTGTTTTTACTTGTTAAATTTTTAGAATTTACTTCAATCTGATCTAGGATATTAACTGAGAGAACAACATGTATAGCAAATCTATAGCATATCATTCATGGACACAATAATGCAAGCATAGAAGAGACACAGAGTTTACTTGGGGAAAACCATAAAGGTGAAAAACCCCAATAACTTCCTCAGAGATAGATAGAGCAATGATACAACTAGAATACAAGAGATAGTCTTCTCCTAGCAGCAGAGCCTCCTCCTCCACAAGTGCGCCACTCTCCACAGTGTGAGTGAGAGAATAGAATGTATAAAATGAGAGAGACACACTCTCTATTTATACACTAACTTGACTTGACCTTTACTCAACTAGGTCGGCCTCAACTTAACCACTTAACATAATGCTGACTAGGCCGACCCCCACTAGGGTGGTCTAATAACCCTTTGACCCACATGGCCGACCCCCAATAGGGTGGTGTAATAACCCTTTGACCCACATGACTTATACAGGGCCGACCCCAACAAGGTGGTCTAATAACCCGTCAAGTATAAGTTATGACACTTAGGATATAAATGACTACACTTCCGTATAGAGGAATAATAACATCTCTATAGGAATACAACCACTTCCGTATAAAGGAATAATAACATCTCTATAGGAATACAATATACATATATGTGAAATACTTTCCGAAGTTACATATACATCAACACTCCCTCTTAACTAGGAAGGTATTTCTCGACACAGGTCTTCTAGCACAAGTCATCTTCTCTGGATCATCGTCACTGGATAATCGTCATCGAGTCATCATCATCACTGCTGTTGCTATCTTAATCAATCTCTGAATCTACTCATCATAGGAAGTTCTACAGAGCCAGTCCTTTTTCATACTAGATGTAGGCCCACCACCTGCAGGTCTTCATCATCACTGGCCATACTGTGGAATTCTCAGGACTTAGTACGTGCGTCACAAAACTTGGCTGCAACATCCTAGGCTATTACGAGCACACAGCTCTACCTGTAGGATCTCCCAGGAGCACATTACATGTGACCCATCACAAAACCTTGCTGAACCATCCCAGGCTATTACGAGCACACGGCTCTACCTGTCAGATCTCCCAGGAGCACATTACATGTGATCTCACCACAAAACCTGGCTGAAGCATCCCAAGCTGTTACGAGCACACAGCTCTACCTGTCGGATCTCCCAGGAGCACATTACATGTGGTCCACCACAAAACCTGGCTGAAGCATCTGAGGCATTTTTCATCCTGTCCAGATCTCCCAGGAGCAAATTACATGTGGTCATGGAAAAACCTGGCTGAAGCATCTGAGGCCTTTTTCATCCTGTCTAGATCTCCCAGGAACAAATTACATGCCATAGGACAAAACCTCGAAAGAGCATCTACCAGATATCCCAGGGCACGAATTACATGCCATAGGAAAAACCTCGAAAGACTATCTGCAGATATCCCAGGGCACAAATTATATGTCCTCCCAAGCAAAACCTCGAAAGAGCATTTGTCAGATGTCCCAGGGTACAAATTACATGCCATAGGAAAAACCTCGAAAGACCATCTGCAAATCTCCCAGGGTACAAATTACATGCTTATCTGCACAACCTGATCCATGGCCACAAAGTATCATCTGATACTCACCATACATCATCCTGATGTACACATGATCATCCTGATCACCATCACTGCAACATCCTGCTGCATGTCATCTGAAGAAGCTCGTCATCCACAATCACCCTGATCATACAATGCATCCATCTGATGCACACCAAGTATCTACCTGATACATATCATCATACATAGTGTATCCACCTGATACATAGATACATGATCAACACAATGTATCCATCAACATACATGATCTACCTGATCATACAATGTATCCACCTGATACATATACAGATACATGGTCCAAGCATCCAACATGATGCTTATACAAAATACATACACATGATCCAACCGATCATATCCAACATCCAACATTATGCATACATACATACATAAAAATGATCCAACTGATCATATCCAACATCCAACATGATGCATACATACATATAAAAATGATCCAACTAATCATATCCAAGCAGAAACCAAAACATCATCCTGATGCTTGTCATCCAACACTTACATCCATAGCCATGTGAAGGATCCTCCTTCCAACATGCTTGGAATGGCTTCAGCAAATGTGTCCATCACTTCTTCCTTGAAGTGTCCTCGATCTGAAGAACGCCAAGCCTCTCTCTGAAGTACTCAAACTTCACCCTGGCTAGTGGCTTCGTCAGCACATCTGCAATCTGCTCGTCCATCGCAACATACAGGAGCTTCACAGCTCCTCTCTGCACCATATCCCTGATATAGTGATATTTGATCTCTATGTGTTTCGACCTGTTATGAAACACTGTGTTCTCGGACAGCTTCACACAACTCTGGTTATCACAAAAGATACCAGTAGCATCCAACGGGAGATCAAATAACTCAGACAGTAGCTTTCGTAGCCATACTGCCTCACAACTAGCTGAATAGGCTGCAACATACACTGCCTCAGCTGTACTCAGTGCTACGCAGGACTGCTTCCTGCTAAACCAAGAGATCACACCTGATCCCATACTGAAGCAACACCCAGATGTGATCTTCCTATCTACAACACTGCCTTCCCAATCTGAATCAGCATAACCCTGCAGGTTAAAGTTTTGATTCACTTCATACTTGAGCCCATAATCCACTGTACCTTTCAGGTACCTCAGAATATGCTTTACAGCAACCAGGTGAACACTCCTTAGATCTGTCAAGAACTGGCTCAATGTGTTCACCGCAAAGCAAATATCTGGTCTCATGTTCATCAGGTACATCAATGACCCAATCATCTGATGATACATAGTGACATCAACTGGTTCAGATGAAGCATCACACAAAAGCTTCAGGTTCGATGCCATAGCCTCGGTGTCCATCATCCCGAACCTCTTCAGGATCTCTACTGCATACTTCCCTTGTCCAAGGAAGATTCCATCTGCACTCTGCCACACCTCCATACCTAGAAAGTGGTGCATCATATCCAAGTTTTGCACATATATGACTCCCTGTCATGTGTCTCAAAACAAAGTGGCTACTCCACATACACTTCTTCTTCAACTACACCATTCAAGAAAGTTGTCTTGAATCCATCTGGTGTATCTTCTATTTCATCACTTTTATATTTCTCTATGCTGCCATCTGCAGCATGCTTGATCTTGATAGATCCATATGGAAGTCTTAACAAACATCCCTTCAGGTCTTGGGACTACATCCCAAACATCATTCTTCATGATCGACGGATCATGGCATTCCATTTCTTCATCCCAGATCCTGGGAACTTCAATATCTTCAATAGATATCTTTGTTGCTGGAACAAATGTTGTAGTCCTTTTGTAGGTGAAGATATACGGTCTTTCCTACAAAACAGGTTAAATTGCATGATTAGAAACATCTCATAATTTTCAGAACAAATTCTTACACATAAAGAAATATGTCATACAATCATGCAATTATCTTACCCAATGCTTCAATACAACATTTATCCATATCCCGTAACTTTCTAGATGCCTTCCAATCTCTACCAGAACATTGTTAAGAGTGTGCACAACTCCCAACATGTCAGCAAAGAGGTTTCATTATAGATAAGTAGCAATGGAATGTTGTACAGTGCCATAGGCCACTTACCCATGCATATTAGTGGTATACTGTTCATCAATGCAATTATTCTACTATGCATAATACACAACCTAATTCTAGGAACATCAGTATATACATTATTGAACAGTATTATTCAAGAAATGACAATTCAAATACTTATCTTTGTTTGTTCGTTGGGTGGACTCCCTCTGAGTCTTTGCTTCCTTGCAGGAGCTACTGGAGTCCTAATCTGAAGTAGCTTCTTCTACACCTTTCTGTTGTGGAATGTAGAGAGATGGTCAACTCCCTCTGAATATCTACACCCTTGCAAAAACCACTAGAGTGTACTCCCTCTTGATCTTTTCTTCCTGGATTACTTGTCCTTGAACTTATATTCATTCTCGATCCCTATGCATGCTTGTTAGTATCATCATTGTGTTATCCTCTAGGTCTCATACGTAATCAAACATTCATTAGTATAATCTTAATATTATCAAAACACAATAATCTCAAGCATGTATAGTCAGGATCATTTCAAACAAAGATAATAAACATTAGTATTCAAGGTTTCAGGGAAGTCTGCTTTTACTCATGTATATTCTTATTTGATCATAGGACTCTTTTGGTGAGTTAAATCATCAATCAAGATAAGATATATAATATGCATAAAACCCGTGATTACTCAAACCTATACCTACATGATTCTTCTGGTTAGTCATATCATCAATTATGGTAAGAAACATAATATGCATACAACCATGACTATCTATTCAAACCTATGACTTCATGAATAATCATTATCAACAACACAACAGTATAAGATCCTAACACAAGGTAGGATTCTATCTCGATATAGGAAAAACATACCTGGATTAGCATGCTAGCTAGTTATGTCTAACATACTCACATGATGTCTTCTTGTTCTTCTTCAATGACTTGTGCTAGTAACCTGTATATCTCATAGGTTAACCATTATAAAACCAAGTTATACATACCTCGTAAATGGATCTTTTATGAGATCCATGACAATGGATGAATCTTTGTCCTAATGTCCTCATGATCATATGTTCTTGAACCAGAACATGATTTGTCTTTCTTGGTGTACCTTTCATGTTAGTAGACAACATAAACCTCATACAATACCATAATGCATTAGTACAATCATAAGTGTCAACACCCTAATCAATGAATATTTTCTATCATGCATTCATAATTTTATTAAGGTGATACGACAAGTCTAAAATCAAGATTGTACTAACCGTAATAACATGAAGACAAACATACCATAAACTTAATCATGAACAAATCTCAAAACATACCTCGATGAGTCATACCTGTCAAGATTGCTTGTAATCTTTTTATGGAAGGCCTTAGCCTCATCTCCCTCTGAAACAGGAACTTCTTCACTTATGCAGGTGACCAATCCATCCTCTTCTAGGATTAACCCAATCCACTTGATTTGCAGGAACTCGATCTGGAGCTATATTAGGGTTTGTCAGAGAAAACCCCAAAATTCAAACTTTGAATTTCAAACTTCTGAAAGGATAAAAATATGTGCCTTGATGAGCTGATCAAATTGGTATATTCAGAATTTGAAATCTGCAAAGTTTCACTCCTCAATTCTGCCTTTGAAACTTTCGGATTCGCTAGACGTGACCTCGAAATAGGGTTTGATGAAGCCCACTCTTCTGCCCAATCAAAAGGTTTGATTCAAAGCTCTAAGCTTCTATTTTTATGAGGAGCTTCGAGCTGTGGTCATAGATTTCAAAAATTCCCATTTTTGCAGAAGCCCTAATTTTCCACTTTTCTGATCAAAGTCCCGAACTAGGGTATGATCAAGCCCGGCCTTCTGCCCAACCAAAGATTCTGATCTTGGTCCCTAAATTTAGATTTTGATGAGTAGCATCCATCCGTGGTCTCCAATTTCAAAAATTCCAACATTCTCTGAAGCCCTAAATTTCGGAAGCCATGAATGAAGGTACTAAAAAATAATTATGTTTTGACAGAAATATGTACCTGATTGCTTCTGGTGTAACTCCGAACTTTTCAATCCATAGGGTCTGAAAAAGTTTCCTAAGATAGCCTGACCTGTTATCTTTCCATCCTGTAGGTCTGACCTCAATTGGATTCTCTAAGAGAGAGTTATGCTAAGTGTCGCAACATGACCTGTTTATGGGATATACAGGAGGGCGAACTTGTACGATGTGCCACGTGTCACTGTCGAGCACCCTATATGCAGATAGATTATTCCAACATACAGAGCAGACGAGATTTATTGTTAACCCGAGAAAGCCTTTTATTTCAAAGGATAGATGCACAGTCTATGCTTAAACACCAAATCGCTATAATTGAATACTTTTATCCTCTAACAACTATGTCCATCCCAAAGATCTGTCTAATCCCAATTGCTTTCTAAATACTATAATTTCAATTCTTTTCTACCATGCATCAACAAGAAATAATATAAGATTCAAAGACAATTGTAGATAAAAAGAAATCCTATTCACATCCTAGAACAAGTAACTCACTTCTTCAATCTGATCACTCTTGAAAACCATAAGCATAAACTGAATATTAATCTAGAAATTCAATTGCAAAGGATTGAGTTCAGCTGTTCTAAGAGATTGAATTACAGGAATGAAAATCAACAATCATAACATGAAAGATTAATTACAAGGGCTCATGGGATCACAACTTAACTGCAAGATGAACAAGGCTGTGTACAACTATCACACGAATTGCATAAAGTTTCTTACTCAGTCGACTATCACTCTGTACTACTTGCCAATCTCAAAGAAATATAATCTTAATTATATTGGAAATCCACACCACACTTACTACTGCTGTGTACAAAGGAGATATCATCAACAAAACATCACACAACAATAAATTGAAGAGTCCTAATTTAACTCAGCAATCTCTGTGGAAAACGGGCCCAGCCTTCACACAGAGATGCTGGCTGAACAACGTAAAGTTCCTTTAACTCAGAGGTAACTCCTTATATTAATAGAAGAATGATTACAGAGTTTGCTTTTACTGCTAATACAATGAATAAATTCTCCGTTGTTCAACCCCCTGGGTTGAGGCAGCTCCCCATATTTATACATGCTGATCATAACATCCAATCCTAATAACGGGCAGCCATGAAGATATCTTATCTTCAGGCGCCCTAAATAACACTAGCTGTTACAATACATGGCATAGTAGAGACATACAAATGCGAGAAAGCTGTTGATTGGCCCAGGAGTGGCGATCTTTCCAGATCACAACTATACTCTAGCAGCAACATACTAAAGATCTCCAATTATAGCGCATTCTGTTATAGCTTCCCTGTCATAGCTTCGTCTAGGATGTTACATTAGAACCGTGTGCATTAATTGATGATCGGAGCCCCGAGGATCCTTTTTAAGCAGCGAACATCCCTCCTTTCAAGACTTGTTCAGTCCCACCTTCCTGCAGTCCACTTATCTCAAACTACCTTCATAAATCATAGCATGTTAGCACAATTGAGAGATAACCAGTCTTAATTATCACAATCATAAGTATTAATAAGATTAAGCAATGATTAGTCATACCTTGGCAGCTTGGGGGAACAAAGTGAGGACAACAGGTTTGATTAGCATGCTAAATGGTGTAGGACAGGGGAAGAAAAGGTGATCAAGGATGATTAAAAGGGGCCAATTCTAGGCTCAACATCTCCCCCCAACTTTCCTGTTGCATGTCCTCATGCAACAACCTACATCATTCGAAATCTGAGTCCTGTACTGAGCTCTGTTCATGGAGGGAGGAAAAGTTGTAGGAAACTCAGGCACCTCATCTATCCTTTAAAAAACACTGTGAGTAACCCAATACTTTCCAGCATCACTGCTCTTTGGCCCAGTCAAGGAAAAATCCATATTATATGGTTTTGCTGGCCACAAAATGAGGGGGAAATTGAATTTCAAACCCAACCAATTAACTCCAGTCTCCCTCATACTTCCCACATAGCCCTTAACTCTGGAAAGTGCCTGCTTGAAATTCTTGAAACAGTAAGGATCTCGGCTTCTAAGTGCAGAGGAGGCATCCTGCCATTTGTGCTTACTCCCTTCCAATGATACCTGCTGGTGTCTGGAAATGTAGTTGGTGCAAGTGGAAACCACTTCTTCCTACAGTCTCATTATATGCTGTGCCTGGGGAGGACTTGAAAGGAAAGCCTAATCTGAGTTCAAATCAATGACATTTCTAGGAGGTAGAAGCACTGGTTCTTGTGGGACAGTGTCTTCCAGCACATCTAAGTCTAATATGAGAGTTGTTGGTTCTTGTGTAACAACAACATCCTTTAGACTCTCTTCAGCAGCTACCTTCATTACTTTTAGGGACACTAGTTCTTGTGTAACAGTGTCTTCTTTGCCCTTCTGCTGCTGAGATTGGATATCTTTCTCATTGTGCAACTCCTCCTCCAAGATTTCAGTGTCACCTGAGGATTGTGTCTGTACCTGTTCATCCTCACTCCACTGCGTATCAGGAATGATATCCATTCTAGGGTTATCTTCTAATTTAAATTCAGGAGTTCCTGCTGCAGCCTTCAAGGATGTTGGTTCTTGTGTAGCAACATCATGGCTTGCCTCTTCATCCTCCTGTTGTTGCAATTCTTCTCCTATGAGCTCTGTGTCATGGGAACCATCTGGGGTTACAACCCAGAGTTCTTCATTAAACTCCAGAGGGTCCTCTATCCCAGGTTCTTCTCCCATCTGTTCGGCCAATTGGACAAGTTTACTCAGGTTTGCTGGTTCTTGTGTTACATCACCCTATTCAAGTTTATCAATGTCTTGTCTTTGTGGCTCAGCTTCTAAAATCTCTGTGTCGTGGGAGCATTCTGGGGTTACATTATAAAATTCTTCATTAAGCTTCATAGTGTCCTCCATTCCAGGTTCTTCTCCCATCTACTCTATAATTTCTATGTCATGGGAGCACTCTGGGGTTACAGTATATTCTTTATTAAGTTCCAGAGTGTCCTCCATTCCAGGTTCTTCTCCCATATGCTCTATAATCTCTATGACGTGGGAGCATTTTGGGGTTACAGTATATTCTTTATCCCCATCATCATACATGATTTCATCCCTTAGCTCCTCTGTCACAGGATTGGTGGCAGCTTCAACAAGGATGGTTAAAGATGATGGTTCTTGTGTGGCAGCATCTTCTTTTTCTGCAGCTTCCTCTATTGTGGGCGTGGGCTGTTGTGTTGAGCAGGTATGAAGTATAATCTTGTGGCCTGCCTCCTTAAAGATTTCTCCACATGTGGGACAGATTAATCGTTCATCTGCCTTGCCAGGCTCGGTAGAGTTTGATTCCTCCAATTGGTCTGTAGCCTCTACCAATGTATACAGTTTCCTTTCACCTAGTTTTCTGCAGGTTTTTTTCCAGGTTTCCAATTCCCTTCGAAGTACTTGGAGGTCCTCTTTTAACAGTGTGTTCTCAGCTAGAATTCGTTCAATTCTGGGTTCTTCCTCAACTGGCCTTTGTGGAGCATCCATTGGTCTCGGTACAAGGATAGGGGGCTCAACCTGTGCCTCTAAGGTTTCCCATCTTTTTCTGGCTGCCTCTGCTACTGTAGCTGATCTAGTTCTTTTCTTTCTGATTGGTGAGGTTATGTTAAATTCATTGATTGATCTCTTTCTTTTCCTTTGTGGTGATTTCTTTTGTGGAGCTGGTATATAGGGATTCAAAACTGAGGTCGAAGGAATGTTTTCTTGCTCCTTGTGTTGTTCTTCTTCAATTAAAGCTCCTCCTACCCACTCAGGTGAGGATTCAATAGTTACCAGCCCAATGTTTTCTTCTATTGCCCTGGCTCTGTCACCTTCAGGTTCGATTGTCGTAGCATTTAATGCTGCTCCAATTTCACGTTCTGCTGTCGGAGCTGCCCTATTATCTGGGTTTTCCACGGGATTTTTATCTACACCCTCCCCCAATGGCTCTGCTTGTGCCCCCAATTGCTCTTCTTCAAATGCAGTTTCATCCCCCCCAAATGGCTCTGATTGTGGCCCCGGTTGCTCTTCTTCTAATACAGTTTCGTCCCCCCCCAATGACTCTGATTGTGCCCCCGGTTTCTCTTCTTCTAATACAGTTTCATCCCCCCCCAACTTTAGTGGAGGGACTCCGGTCCTCCTGCTGTGGTGGAACTCGTACCTGCTGTAGTGGGACAATCCGCAAGGGAGCGGGTTGCTGAGCTCGAGTTGTGAATTGCTCCCAGGTTATATGATGTTGGGCAAGGGTTCTTACAATTATTAATTTGATAAGGCCATGGTGGGTGAGGGAGGAAAGTGGGTGCTTAGCAGACTGGACAAATGCCGCCATATGATGCAAGTCATGCAGTAGATAATATGGAATGTTCAATAAAACTCCATGGCAGAGATGAGAAAGTAAAGGGATTTCAGAGTTATAAACAGTTTGATATCTACATTCACAAGTGATGTACTTCTTGAGAAAGACAACAACCTGGTCCCATGGCCGCGACAATGAGTGCAGTGTGATCCCTCTTCTGGATGATTGAACTTTCTCCCCCTCCAGTAAAAATGCTTCTCGTGCAGTCGTCGTGGGGACTCATATGTTAAACCATGCTTTTGCCACCTATGGGATGGCAGTAACCTCGGATATAATGGCCTCGGAGACTTCTATGCGCAGCCCCCACACCGCGGAGTGGGTTTTGGTGAGGTTTAAAGCAAATTGCAAGGCTGCTTCCCAGTTGAATCCATCTAGTCGCTCAAAAAATTCGAGCCAGCCGGCGGCTTGAAAGATGGCCAAAACCTGAATATTTTTCCTGAGTTCCTGTGTATTCAAAGGTTCATGACGAACTGGAATCCCCATGGTTCTGGCTGCAAGCTGAAGTTGCTATCCCACAGATGACAGAATCTGAGAATAGAAGTTGCAGCACAGAGGATGCATGAATCGCTGAGCGGAGATGTTGTGGAAATGGAAAAATATGGAAAGTTGAGCAGAGAAAAACGTTCAAAATTTCCATTTCGAATTGGGGAAGGTGGCAGTTATTAATGTTTACGTCGTATGAGCGAAATGTCTAATTAGGCATAATGGTGATACGTATAAAGGTACGATTGATATTGTTCAATTATATCAACACTTAATCACGTGATAAATGAAAGCCATACATCATGAGACTGTGCATCAGATATCCTGCGGAGAATGGTGGAGCGTGCGATTGGTGACGTTGTGGAACCAAACTCATGCACAGTGATAAATTTGATCATGATGACCAGTATAATGCAATAATTCCTTCCGCCAGTGAAACACAAACCATCGCGTCCTCGGGGTCGGAATGATGAGTTCGCCAGCACGACTAAGATGACTTAGAGCCATAGTTTAGCAGGTTTGGAGCAATTCTTCCGTTAACACAGGAGTTACCAATGCAAGTTGCCAGAAATGATATCACGATCGACTAAAAAGATGTTGCAGCCGCCAGGAAAGATTCATGGCCACCGGGAAAAGGATTTACGGGATCGGGAAAAATTACGGCTGTCAGGAAAAAGTTTTACGGCGCCGGGAGATATGTTACAGCCGCCGAAAAATATGTTACAGCCACCGGAAAATGGTTCACGGTAGCCGGGAAAAAGGCTTTACGGCCATCGGAATAAAAGAGTCACGGCTGCCAGGGAAAAGTTTTACGGCGCCGGGAGATACATCGCAGTCGCCGGGAAATATGTTGCAGCCGCCGGAAATGGTTCATGCCTGCCGGGAAAAGGGGTTTACGGCTACTGGGAAAATGATTTTACGACCGCTGGGAAATGATATTGCAGCCGCCGGAAATGGTTCACGGCTGCCAGGAAAAGGTGTTGCAGCCGCTGGGAATGTTGTTGCAGCTGCCGAGGAAAAGGGTTTACGGCAATCGGGGAAAACGATATCGCATCCGCTGGGAAATGGTTCACGGCTGCCGGGAAAAGATGTTGCAGCCGTTGGGAAATTTGTTGCATCTCCGGGGAAATAGTTCATAGCTGCCGGGAAATGGTTTACGGCAATCGGGAAAACAATATCGCAGCCGCTGGGAAATGATTCACGGCTTTCGGGAAAAGTTGTTGCAGCCGCTAGGAAATATGATGTTGCAGCCACTGGGAAATGGTTCACGGCTACCGGGAAAAGTTGTTGCAGCCGCTGGGAAAAAGGATTTTACGTCTGTCGGGAAATATATCGCGGCTACCGGAAAAGATATTGCAGCTGCAGGAAAAGATGTTGCAGCTGCCGGGCAATATTTCGCAGCTGCCGAATTTTTTTTTTTTAAGGAAAAAGGGGAATACAGCACAGGACGACATAAGGCGACTCTCGTTTGACAGGCCCAATCTGGTCATTCTCCTGGCGCTTCCCTGGAAATTTTTGAAAAACAACAGCAAATGAAAAGATCAAATGTGAAGAGAAGAAAAAACAATTATACGCTACAGCAGAAAGTTATTTATGTACAGTAATTTAAAATGCGATTTTCAGTTTAAGGATTGGCAAGGGCAGAGAGAAATTCCTGCTCTAGTGCTAGCTGATAATCTGGATCGGTGACAATTTGTGAAATGAATGCATTTTTCTAAATAGGCTTATGATACAGTCGCAGTCTGTGGCCATTAGCAAGTAATGGTATACGGTTTTCATCGATGGTCACCAGACGGACAGTGTCGTTGTCAAATACCCTGTCGACCAAATATGGATCCAGCCATCTTGTACGTAATTTACCTTTAAAATCCCTTTTGAACCTGGAGTCATATAGTAGCGCCCAGTGTCCCTCATGGAAGATTTTCTTTTTAATAAATCGGTCATGCAAGTTGGATCTCTGTTGCTGAAGCAACACAGTCTGGTCTACTGCAGCTAACCATTTCTCATCCAATTCATTTAGTTGATTCAATCTTCTCTTTTGGGCTTCTGTTACATCCAGATTCATTTTGGTGGCTATTTTCAAGGTTTTGATCTCAAACTCAATTGGAAAGATGGCACTCTTCCCATACACAAGATCATAGGGAGAGAACCCTGTGGTGTTGCGCCAAGTTGTGCAATATACCCACAGTGCTTTCGGAAGCCTGTTAGCCCAATCCTTTCAATGGCTCTTAACTGTTTTAGTAAGGATTGCTTCAATAAATTTATTAGTACTTTCCACCTGACCATTGGCCTGGGGGTGGTAAGGTGAAGCCACCCTATGCTGCACATGATACTTCTGGAGCAAGGATTCAAATTGGTGTGATATGAATTGCGGTCCCCCATCGGTAACTACTTCCTTCGATACCCCAAAGCGGGTAAAGATTTCACTGTACAGAAAATCAATCACCGCCTGGTCATTAGCCTTAGCCAAAGCTATAGCCTCTACCCGCTTGGTCATATAATCAGTACAAACCAGAATGTAAAATTTCTGTCTGGAAGGAGGGCTGATAGGGCCAACAAAATCCAGTGCCCATCTATCAAAAGGTTCAACTACTAGTTGAGGTTGTAGAGGCATCTGATCTGTTTTATTAGGCTGGCCCATCCTTTGGCGGCTGTCACAGGAGTAAACATACCTTTTAGCGTCCCTGAACAGAGTCGGCCAATAGTAGCCCATCCGCAGCACTTTATGCCCTGTTCTTTTGTCTGCAAAGTGTCCCCCACAAGGTCCATCATGACAGGCCTTCAGTATGTGAAAGATCTCATCTTCCCTTACACATCTCCTAATCTCAAGATCGGGTCTTGTGTAGAAGAGATGACCATTGAGCCAACAATACCTGGCAGTTTGCCGGATAATTTTTCTCTTTTCTCATTTAGACATGTGTGGCGGGAGCTTTCCTGCAACCAAATAATTAGCAATGTCTGCATACCAGGGGGAATGAGCTGAAAGTGCGAATAGATGTTCATCTGGAAAAGAGTCCTCAACAGGCGAACTGTCATCACTGTTAGTAAAACGAGATAAAAAATCAGCAACAACATTTTCTTTTCCAGGTTTATCTATAATGGTAATATCAAATTCCTGCAATAATAAGAGCCACCTGGTCACTCTGGCATTGGTGACAGGTTTGTTCATTAAATATTTAATGGCAGAGTGGTCAGTGTGCACAAACGTAGGATACCCAGTAATGTAATGCCAAAATTTATTAATAGAGTAAACAATAGCAAGGAATTCTTTTTCAGTAACATTATAATTAAGTTCAACATGGGCTAAGTTTTTACTAACATAATAGATGGCATAAGGTACTTGACCATCCTGCTATCCTAATACTGCACCAATGGCGGTATCAGAAGCATCTGAGGAAATGTGGAAGGGTAGGGTCAAATTAGGCCCCCTTAGGATAGGGGCTGTGGACAACTTCTCCTTAAGCTTATCAAACGTTGTCTGGCATGCTTCAATCCACACAAATTGTGCATCCTTCATTAACAGAGAAAACAAAGGAGAAGCAAGTTTGGAGAATTTTTCTATAAACCTTCGGTAATATCCAGCATGTCCCAGAAAAATCCGCACCTCTTTCTGAGTTGAAGGAGTTGGTATATTTTTTATCACCTTAATTTTTGAAGGATCCACCTGAATGCCATTAGTAGAGATGAAATGCCCTAATACCACCCCCTCACTCATCATCATATGGTACTTTTCAGTGCTTAATGAGAGTCGAGTCTGTTCGCAGCGAATTAAAACCTTCTTTAAATTTTCCAGTGCTTCCTCAAAATCCTTGCCATAGGGAGTAAAATCATCCATAAAGACTTCCATACTATCATTAACTAATTCAGAGAATATGCCAATTACAACTCTTTGAAATGTTGCTGGTGCATTACACAAACCAAAGGGAAGCACTCTGTAGGAAAACGTTCTCCAGGGGCAAGTGAAGGTGGTCTTATCCTGGTCCTCAGGAGCAATCTGAATTTGATTGTACCCGCTGAACCCATCTAGGAAGGAGACGAACTTCTTCCCTGATAGGGTATCAAGTACTTGGTTAATAAAGGGCAAAGGGAAATGATCCTTTTGCGTAGCTTTGTTCAGTTCCCTATAATCAACACAGACTCTCCATTTACCATTTTTCTTGGGTACAATTACGAGTGGGGAAACCCATTCACTATTTGAAATAGGATATATAAATCCTGCTTCCAAATTTTTTTGGATTTCCTCCTTCACTATATCCCTCAGATTGGGGTTCATGCGTCGTTGGGTTTGGCACACAGGCCGGGAGTCATTTTTAATATAAATATGGTGGGTGCATAGATTAGAGCGAATACCCCTCATGTCTGTATACTCCCAGGCGAATGCCCCCTTATGTTCCTTCAAGAGACTGATTAGGCGTGTTTGTTCCTCTAAGGAGAGACAAGGGTTGATATTCAAAGTCCTTCCAGGCTCTACCTCAATAGGAATACTTTTTGAACTTTTCAAAACTGGGATTATGTTTGTGTCACCAACTAGAGCTTCTTCTGTAAGATTTTCTTGTTCTTCCTTACCGAGGGTAATGTTCAGGATTTGATAGACCTCTTTATCCACTGAAGCAGGTTCACTAATAAAATTACTGATAGAATCATCTTCTGTTTCATTTTTAAAAGTTAAGGCCTTCCATATAGTTAATAGTGGCTGAACATCCTCCTCCTCTTCCTGCTCCATCCAAAGGGAAGTCTCATCCTCTAGATTTGGCCGAGCTGGAGGATACAGGGTGAGGTTTTTAGTCTCCGTACCATCAGATATAGTCATGGACCCTGATCGATAGCTGATGCAAGCATCAGCTGTGGCCAACCAAGGCCTCCCCAGGATCAATGGGTGTCCCCCCAGCTATGATTTTGGTCGTAATACCAAAAAGTCAGCAGGGTACTCCCATGAATCTACTGAGATGACAAGGTCGTCCAAAATCCCTTCGGGTCTAATGGTGGATCTGTCCGCCAATTCTAAAATGGTTGGGGTCGGTCTAAAATTAGTGAGTCCAAGCTTCTTTACAGTCTCAATTGTTATGACATTGATCGCTGCTCCTAAGTCGGCTAGCACATTGGGTATCTGCGTTTGTCCTATATGTACAGTGACAGTAGGATTTCCAGGGTCATCATACTTGGTCACAGGGGTTTTTCCTGTTATCAAAGCAGATAAATTCCTTATGACGTGAACAGTGGGAGGATCTTTGGGTTTCCTCTTTGGTTTCTTAGTGCACAGGTCCCGAACGGTTCTAGCATAAATAGGCACATCTTGGAGAGCTTGAAGAAGGGGGATTTTTACGTAAAGATTCCTTAACTCTCCTAGGAGGTTAAACTGAGGTTGCCCCCCTACTTTTGGTAGCATTAGTCTCTCAGGGTATGGTGGTTGCCTTATCAGCTGGGTAGGCTGCGTATTGTCCGATTTATCGTTTGATGTTTCAGCCGTC
The DNA here is from genome assembly GCA_027924585.1 of Larix kaempferi. NCBI lineage: Eukaryota > Viridiplantae > Streptophyta > Pinopsida > Pinales > Pinaceae > Larix > Larix kaempferi. The sequence goes on along the minus strand of BSBM01001222.1, from coordinate 205,168 downwards.
CCATCCAAGGGATGCTCAGCATCTTCAGGGATAGGAACTGTATCGGATGGATGCTGTGAACTCCCTCCTTCTTTATGCATAGAGGGTGGAGCATCTTCTGTAATTACGGATTCTACTATTTTCCCAGATCGTAGATGAATATCATTACAAGGTACAGGGGAAAGGGAGTAGGCCGGCATATTGACAGTTTCCAATTGATGGACTATTTTATTATTTAGGTTAGGATTAGGTTGGGCAGGAAGTTGAGGCCGTATTGGTATATTAGGGACAGGATTATTCTGCAGCTACAGCTGATACTGCTGAGGTGGGTATTGAGGATATTGAGGAAATTGAGGATATGGAGGAGAATATGGTGACTTTTGAGGTGGACGTGGTTGAGGAAACTAGTTCCCAAGATGGAAGTTCCTCCATCCAGGAGACCACGATGTAGGTTGATGTGGTGGCTGTGTCCAGGGACTCCATGAATTATAATTTTTCATTGCAGGTTGGGAAGGATTCCACTGAGCATAATTTGAAGGGAATTGTGTATTCACATTTTGCATGTCATTATTCCAATTCCTCATATTATTCAAAAATGGAAACGGGTCCAAAGGCATACCTTGATTTCGAGGCTGCCAAGGTTTCTTCTATGCAATGAAATAGGCTGATTCCACTTCTAGAGTTGATGCCTACAGAACAGCCTTCACTTAGGGAAGTGTGGGACATTCTTTCATGTCATGGTTCAGCTCACACAGCTGACATACTTCTACTTTCTCAAGCGGGCATTCTTTCAATGGATGATTCTTTCTACATCGGGGATAGAACACACCTAGTGTGAGATCCTCCACTACCTGTTTTTGTTTTTCCTTCAGGACATCAATCTCCGAAGAGATGGAGCTCATCATCTCTGTTTTAAAATTTTCAAGGAGATTTCCTATCTCTGCACGGGTAGCTCCTCCGTTGGACGATTTCTGAGTTCCGTCGAAGACATCACGTTCCAGCTTATCCTGTTTGTCCCTCTTATTGTTCCTGGAAGACCCCCTAGATTATCTCTTACATAATTCCACAATCTTCCCAAAAGGTTCTTTGGAGATATCCCCCTTTCCTAGCAGGTTTAACATATCTAAACAATCATCCCTGATCCCTCGAAGCAAGATTTTCTTGAGTACGTCCATCCCCATGTTCGTCTGCGCGGCTCTTTGCACATTGTATAGCAACCTTTCTACAAAATCTTCCAGACTTTCGTCCTCCTTCTGCACCATTTTGAATAATTCCTCTCTTTTTTCCTTGGTGTTGCAATATTCTTGATATTTCTCCAGGAAAACTTGTTTCATCCTATCCCAATTAGCAATGGTTCCTCCCCCAAGGCTCATGAACCAACGTGATGCATTGTCCTTTAGGGTGGCGGGAAAAAGTTTTAGCTTTTGGGAATCGGTGACATAATCATAGCTGCGACAGAGGATATCGAATTCAAAAAGGAATTTGTCTGGATCTTCTTCCGCCCTCCCATGGAAGCGAGGCAACAATGATGGTGAGATGTTTTTCATAGGGGCTGTCCCTTCTGGCTGCCGAATCAAAAATTGCAGTGTACCCGTCGTTCCCTCAGGTAGGGAGTGATTTTCATGATGATATTTTTCCACCATCGCTTCTTCCTCGTCGGACTCGTGTTTGTTACTCATCTCCTCTTTTGTTTTCTCCTCTTCGTTCATTCCTGCGTTCTTTTCCTCATTTTTTCCTTTGTCTTTGTTTTGTTCCTGATCAACAAACTTCTGGTGGAACTGCGTCCACTCTTCTTCAGTTACAACCTTCTAGTAAATGTGGCAGATCAGACCTCTACCAGCAGATCCAGTTGTAACAGTTGTGTCTTCCTTAGTCGTAATAGCAGGTTCAGTTGTAACAAATGTGTATTCCTCAGTTGTAACAGCAGGTTCAGTTGTAACAGCTACGTCAGCTGTGCCTTCCTCAGCAGGGATATATGAGGGAGTCACGGCTGCTCGTATATTCTCCACCGTGGATCCTAACGCTGGCACCCCAGGATCAGCAGGGCTTCTTCAGATAGGAGTTTCTTGATGACGAGCGCTGGTGGATGAATCAGTTCTGTCAGCAAGATCGTCAATAAATGTTCTTCTGCCCAATGGTGGTCCTCGACCGCGGCCCGAGCCACCTCCACTGTTAGTATTTTGTGGGGTTTGGGGAGTTGGGAGGTGATCGCGTTTTACCCTCCTTGTATTCATGCGAACCGAATCATTTCAGCAAAGAAAAGACTGACTAGAAACAATTACCAGATGCAACTAATGATTAGTGTTTAATTTTTATCCTTCCCCCGCAATGGCGCCAAAATGTCGAGCACCCTATATGCAGATAGATTATTCCAACATACAGAGCAGACGAGATTTATTGTCAACCCGAGAAAGTCTTTTATTTCAAAGGATAGATGCACAGTCTATGCTTAAACACCAAATCACTATAATTGAATACTTTTATCCTCTAACAACTATGTCCATCCCAAAGATCTGTGTAATCCCAATTGCTTTCTAAATACTATAATTTCAATTCCTTTCTACCATGCATCAACAAGAAATAATATAAGATTCAAAGAAAATTGCAAATAAAAAGAAATCCTATTCACATCCTAGAACAAGTAACTCACTTCTTCAATCTGATCACTCTTGAAAACCATAAGCATAAACTGAATATTAATCTAGAAATTCAATTGCAAAGGATTGAGTTCAGCTGCTCTAAGAGATTGAATTACAGGAATGAAAATCAACAATCATAACAGGAAAGATAAATTGCAAGGGCTCATGGGATCACAACTTAACTGCAAGATGAACAAGGATGTGTAGAACTATCACACGAATTGCATAAAGTTTCTTACTCAGTCGACTCTCACTCTATACTACTTGCCAATCTCAAAGAAATATAATCTTAATTATACTGTAAATCCACACCACACTTACTACTGCTACGTACAAAGGAGATATCATCAACAAAACATCACACAACAATAAATTGAAGAGTCCTAATTTAACTCAGCAATCTCTGTTGTAGACGGGCCCAGCCTTCACATAGAGATGCTGGCTAAACAACGTAAAGTTCCTTTAACTCAGAGGTAACTCCTTATATTAACAAAAGAATGATTACACAGTTTGCTTTTATTGCTAATACAATGAATAAATTCTCCATTGTTAAACCCCTGGGTCGAGGCAGCTCCCCATATTTATACATGCAGATCATAACATCCAATCCTAATAACGCGAAGCCATGAAGATCTCTGATCTTCAAGCGCCCTAAATAACACTAGCTGTTACAATACGTGGCATAGTAGAGACATAAAAATGCGAGAAAGCTGTTGATTGGCTCAGGAGTGGCGATCTTTCCAGATCACAACTATACTCGAGCAGCAACATACTAAAGATCTCCAATTATAGCGCATTCTGTTACAGCTGCCTTGTCACAGCTCTGTCTACGATGTTACATTAGAACCGTGTGCCTTAATTTATGATCGGAGCCTCGAGGATCCTTTTTAAGTAGCGAACATCCCTCCTTTCAAGACTTGTTCAGCCCCACCTTCATGCAGTCCACTTATCTCAAACTACCTTCATAAATCATAACATGTTAGCACAATTGAGAGATAACCAGCCTTAATTATCATAATCATAAGTATTAATAAGATTAAGGAATGATCAGTCATACCTTGGCAGCTTGGGGGAACAAAGTGAGGACAATAGGTCTGATTAGCATGCTAAATGGTGTAGGACAGGGGAAGAAAAGGTGATCGAGGATGATTAAAAGGGGCCAATTCTGGGCTCAACAGTCACTATTTCAACTTCGGCCTCTGAAAACATTTTCTGGGATAGCCCGACCTGTTATCTTTCCATCCTGACAGGTCTGACCTCAATTGGAATCTCTGAGAGAGAGTTATGCAAAGTGTCGCAACGTGACCTGTTTATAGGATAATACAGGAGAGCGAACTTCTATGGCATGCCACGTGTCACTGGTTCAACTTCGGCCTCTGAAATTTTTTTTTGCGATACTACAGTCTGTGTACTACCTGTCACGTTTTACGAAATTTCATTTGGAGCTTCCTAGCCCAAGTTATGACCTTTTTCCCAAGGTCACCTTATTTTGACTCAAATATGGAAGAGGCAGAAACCCTATATTGTATAGATCATAAATCACAAAGTACAACGAATTAGAGGTTTTCCTTTGGACACAAGGTACATGGGGATTTAATATTCGACCTATAAAGGTTTCATATCTGAAAAATTTGCCAAAACAGATTTATAGTGAAAGTGCTATGATGACTGGTTTTTGCTATATCAAGCCCTAGCATCGTAAGTGCAACAAGTGTCATACATGCCATATCATGCCTTCTTTCAGGCTAGCTCTGATACCATGTTAAATTTTTAGAATTTACTTCAATCTGATCTAGGATCTTAACTGAGAGAACAACATGTACAACAAATCTACAACATATCATTCATGGACACAATAATGCAAGCATAGAAGAGACACAGAGTTTACTTGGGGACAACCATAAAGGTGAAAAACCCCAATAACTTCCTCAGAGATAGATAGAGCAATGATACAACCAGAATACAAGAGATAGTCTTCTCCTAGCAGCAGAGCCTCCTCCTCCACAAGTGCGCCACTCGCCACAGTGTGAGTGAGAGAATAGAATGTATAAAATGAGAGAGACACACTCTCTATTTATACACTAACTTGACTTGACCTTTACTCAACTGGGTTGGCCTCAACTTAACCACTTAACATAATGCTGACTAGGCCGACCCCCACTAAGGTGGTCTAATAACCCTTTGACCCACATGACTTATACAGGGCCGACCCCAACAAGGTGGTCTAATAACCCATCAAGTATAAGTTACGACACTTACAATATAAATGATGACACTTCCGTATAGAGGAATAATAACATCTCTATAGGAATACAACCACTTCCGTATAAAGGAATAATAACATCTCTATAGGAATACAATATACATATATGTGAAATACATTCCGAAGTTACATATACATCAACATTACTGTCATCCATTGCCCTGCTAAAAGCGAAGCACATCCTCAGCGAAGTGCTGTCAAGTGCTCTGACACATCATCTATTTCTAATATCTTTCGAGGCCTGGAAAAATTGGATTAGTTCCCATTGCATCAAATATGGGGCAAGTAAACTATTTCCTTTGAATGGGTAACTTGAAAATGAATCGACCTTTCTCATTATTAATGTGATATCCACTGTTGTCATTAGATCAATAAAATGAATCAATTGTTGACTGATTTTTTGCATAAAAAATGCTCAATTATTTCCAGGAAATCTGGGACATATAGCTTGAAAATCCTCTGCCACTTGTATCATTAAATGCCTAAATGTTGCTGGAAAATATCAACTAAATCCTTGAGAGTATCAAGATGATAAGCTTGAACTGCTGACTCAATTCCTTAGAACCTACAATCATTGGAATCATTTGGCGAGCTAAACTTGTTGTTAACAACTGGCAATGTTAACCTTTAGCCCCTTTTAATATGGAATAAATCCCTTGGAAATTGTAGTTGGATCTAAATTTGACTGTCGATTGCTCTTCTCTAAATCTGGGATATCTGTCTTGAAAAGAGGAACTTGACACATATAACTTGCCACATATTCTTCAAATTTATAAGTAAATCCTTTGACTATTAATTTTCCCTACAACAATCATAGAGCAATAGCCCATTCTGAGCAACCATCAACTTTAGTCTAATAACCCCCCAACTCCATTTGATACTTGAATTATGATATGAACATATGGAAACACTCTAAATAATCGGCATGTATAAATTGAATGCTATCCAAGCACAGGTGTATTCAAAACATTTTGACGCGTTGAGCATACCATGGTCATTGGACCTCCCCCTTGGCATTTAGTGTGAATGCTAAGTGAAGGCTATGGATTGACGTGGATTTAAAATACAAATTTGAATAGCATACAAGACCCAAATTTTAATAAAATAGACTTATCCTCTTATTTTAAAGAAGCCATGTGATATACATAAAAGAAGGTATAAAATGTATAAGTTGGGAAAGGTAATGACTCAACTTTTTGTTTTAATAAAAATTATTATTTTATTAAAAAGATAAAAGATCTTTTCTTTTTAAATAATAATCATTATTAAAAACTCTAATGCAAATAAGATAAGAATATCAATGGTGTCTTTCTAAGCAAATAAGGAAAATAACGCCAAAGACATTCATTACAAAATGCCCAGGATGGAGATTGAGGTAATAAGAAACTGACCAGGTTGACATGAAAAGCCCAAGGCTTTGGAAAAAATGGTAGTAAACGGAAATTGGAGTGTAAAACTACAAACTAAACAAAATTAGTTGATGTCTCTAATCAAAGGATGATTCATGCATTAAAAGTAATTTGCAAAATCATTTAACAACACAGTGGCCTTTGGGGAATGCTGCTAGAATCTAAGAATTTTGTAGGACATATTCGGTGACAACAAGTAGTTTGCAATAAAACATGCATATGGTAGAGAAACAAAGGTGTTTGTATAAGACTATGGGAACATATTAAAAGTAAATGACATAAAGGAACTATGTTGGTGATTGCGAATATTTCTTATTTGTGGATATTTTTTTTAAAATTAAAGTTTTGATTAAGGTGGTGGGAATATGTTTTGTACCTAAGAACATCATCTTCATGATCCATATGTGAATAAGTATGTTTTCATAAAATTTGTTGAATGAAAATTATGAAATTTGTGTAATTTTATAACCACCATGTCATTATGTTTAAACTTGAATCATGGTCCAAATGTGTGAGTATTGATTTTTAAAGATGTGATTATCAATTTTCAAGGGTTTGATTATTGATTATTGGTTTCCAATATTGGAATTATCTTTTTCCAAATTAGACTATCTCTTTTATAATGTATAATTATTTGGTTTCACAAGTCACATCAACTCTTATATAATGATGACATATATTTCTTAGTGAATTTTTATTCAGAATGAAATACCTCATACAAGTTGAATAAATGCATTAAAATATTTTCATTTTCATTGATATTCAAACCCTATTACATAAGGGTTACTTAGTAGAAAAATATTCCAAGGCACATGCATCAAATAATATCTATGAATTTCTCTTAAATCTCATATCGTAGACCAATAGAGCAAAGCTCATTATGTTTCTTCAATTATCCCTTAAGAAAGTGTAGCTATTACGAACTTGCAATTAATGGATGTAATTGATTTATAGTGTTTCTTATTCATGGATGATTTTTAATAAATGTTTTGATGAAAGTGGTAAGAATAAGTTGTGTACAAAAGTATAAAACTTTCATGGATATAATGTGAATAACTATATATTCATAAGCTATTTTCAATGCAAAATCATGACAGTGTTGTAACTTCATGACCACCAATATTTCATTACATTTAAACTCACTAGTGAGAATCTAGACCTAAAATATGGTACATAAGTATGAGTATTGATTTTCAAGAGTGAATTATTAGTTTCTAATTGTGTAACTATTGGTTTCCAAATTTACACAACTTTATAATGTATAAGTATTTGATTTCACAAGTTTAATATGTGTTCCTAAATAACCACATCAAGTCCTATATAATTACGAAATATATTTCTTAGTGTATTTTTGTTTGAAACGAAGTGGCTCAAATAAGTTGAATGATACATTAAAATATGTTCCTTTTCATTAATATTTAAACCATATTGAAAATGTTTTATTTGGTATAATAAACATACTATGGAATTTTTTGAAAATCAAAATGTATAACATGATTATTTGTGAATAACAACAAAATAAAAGTTTCAAGGCTAGCTAGGGGAGGACAACGATGTTCTATGAGTACACTAGTGAAGAAGAATGGGGGGGCATACCTATGCCTATTCAGAAGCTAACTCACAATAATCTTCCCTTTTATTGATTTATTACCCTTATGTTATGTTAATCCTTGATTTAAGAACCTTTAAATCAATGTAAAGAGAATCTGAGCTGAGACTTAGTAATTTTAATACAAAGTTCCTAAATCCAATATAGAAACAACCACCTCCTAACTTTGAGGAACTAAGATAGGAATGGATGAAATATCCTCCTTCACTCTTCATTATTGTATGCACTCAAGAAAATTTCAAGCTAGAAAAAAAACAGGTTTTTTAAGGAAGGAAGAGTTTTAGAGATATCTTATCCAAAGAGGGTTTCATTCCATAGTGTAAAGTTGTCCCAACAATTAAGTGTTATACAATTCCCTAAGGGCTTGGGTAAGGAATTAGGAAGGAAGAGCCATCACATGAATTGTTAGGTGGATGATTTGGGTGTTGAAGTGTTGCACACATCAACACCTTAAGGAAATGGTTGGGTGTCTTAAGGAAGATATCAAAGCATTGGGTCCAAATGAGGATCTGGAATGGGGATGAACTCCTTAGTTGAAGGATTTTCTTATCTTCCCTTCTTTCAAGTCAAGTGATTGTGACTTGGAGTGTTGTGTCTTTTAATCAAAGGCATGCTTTGATTGGATCTTTGATCACCAAGTCTAGGTGCAGGTGACCATGCAAATTGTACACTATTCAAGAGATTCAAGGATCCATTAATAGGTTTGCGAAAAGGAGGAAAGTGACAAAATTGATCCTAAGGAAGAACCGAGGTTAGACTAATTGTGTAAGTGAGTGTTCTAACTATTGGATGTTTGTAATGGAGATGGAAGACCAAGGTAGAATTATAATTTTGTAAGGTAGATCATCATAGTCTATATATGCATATAATCTCTAAAACCTAATAATTATATCTCTTTATAGTTATCAAATTTAAATCATTTTAAATTAAATCTTATTTTTAATTTAAATTAATTTTTTATTTTTCAATGTGTATATATAAAAAGTTATATAAATTAAATTATATATATATATAACTTTAAACACAAATATATACATAGATAATAAAAAACAATACATAAAAAACAAACAAACAAAACAAAATTTACCTCTCACGCCCATGCTTCTTCCTCTATAGAATCTCGTTGATCCACAATATGAGTGACCCATGATCTGAGCAACCCGACCATTGCGGATTTGAGACAACTAGTGACCCGATGAGCAAGCAGTGGGAGTTACTCTACAAGCAAGAAATGGGAGAGGCGGTTTGGACCAATGGATACTAAGGAGAGAAGAGTTCAATTGTGGTAGGGGAGAGGGAGGCCAAGCAAAGCACCTATAAGAGGAGAAAGAAATTCCTTCCAAGTCAGTGAGTACGAAGCCTTAAATCTTTTTGATTTGACAAATTTAAAAATTAGGTTGCAAATCACTATGGATTAATTGCTAATTCGATATGCCAAGAGGGGTTCATTAGTAATTCGGTATACATTGGTTTTTCTATCTTCCTTTCAATATCTCACACTCCATCATTTGGAAAACCTACAATATCATGTGGTATCTACCATTTGCAGGACAAAATACCAAACCCACTTTTCCAATGTCGTTTTAAAACACTAGTGCTTGCAAATTTTGATTGTGCCTCCTTCTCAATTCAATGCAAACCCTAAAGATAGAATTCAACCAAATAAAACTTACGCTAATTAACTCAGGTTTTAATCATGTCGAGGTTACAATTTCCTTGCTAAGATTTCCAACTGTTTACCACATTTTTCAAAACATGAGTATTCCCAAAGAATGGCTTCTAAAATCTCACATATGTCAGGGTCCTCAATTAATTTCTCAACTCCTTCCCTACAACTTGGGGAAGGAAGACATGGAAATAAGCTAGAGAGGCAAAGATAAAGTGTAGTTGAGCTAGATCCATTCATGAAAGTATTTTAGATTTTTCTTCTCCCAAATTTTTTCACTGCACCCAAACACATTATAAGAAATTGTAGCACTCCCACAAAAAATATTTATAGGGTGGTCCTAAATTTGAAACTAAAAATCCACTTATTGCTTATAGTAAGGTTTGTAGTCATTAGCCAAGTCAACGTAAGATGAAGTGTTTCAATTTTTTTTGTATGAAATAATATTCTTTGACATTGGCATCATAAGATCACCGTGTAAACCTATAGTTATATGTATAATATTTACAACAAGCTATCATTTTACCAATTTTGGTTCTTTATGCTTAGTCTATGAAGGGCAAAAGTTGCAACATGTAGTCTCCTAGAAGGGTGAAAATTTTCATAGTTGTGACTTCACTATATATCCTATTGATGTTTCATTATAGTTAGTTAATCCTTATAATACAATGCTTTTTTACAATAAATATCCACGGGGGGTTCACTAGTGAGGCAATATCATATCACGTCCATTCATATTGGGGGGTTGAATACTCTTAAAAACCTAGAAAATATATTGCCCTGTATTAAGGGGTCAAGGGGGGTTTTTAATTTCACATAGTAATATAAATATTGGGGGTTATTTTATTTGGGTATGCTGAGGAATAACCTCCAAATCGTGGGATGAATTCACACCTCCAAATCACGGGCTCAATTCATACCCACCTAAACCTTAAGTACCTTCCATTTTTATTTGATATTGCTTATGATCCTAAGTTTTACATAAATATGATAATAGTGTACCAATGATAATATCGATAGAAGTCTCTTTGGATTATTGGCCTTGAGCAATCCTCATTTAATAGATTATTTAGGCTTGGTTTGAATTGATGTTATATTGTTTTTCATCTTTAAGTTAAGAGATGTAGTTAATCGAGAGTTCCATACTTGAACAATTGTATTGTATTTTTGTAGGCATTCAAGTAAAAGATTTAACTCTTCATTTTTTAGGTTCAGGTTTAGGTGGGCACTGATATTCAATTAAACCTTGCTCCACGACAACCAAGAAAAGTAAAATCAATCATTCTTGGCTCACTGGAACCAAGAAAAGTTAGATCAATGTTTCTTGACTAATTATTTCTTTCAACTTTTTGTATTCTTCTTTAATATTTTCACATTGCTAGTTAGGAATACTTGTTAGATTGAGTTATATTTGGCATAGTCATAATTGTAATTTCAATTCTTATATGTAAGGCATCTATCTTAATATTGTATTGTAATTAACATGATTCACATAGGTGAAAATCTAAATCCTTATTTACATACCCTATGTGTTATCATTACCATGAAATGTTATAATATAAGTTTCACCATCTAGGTATCTTTATAACTATTGCATGGTTGAAAACTAACAATGGAGATATTTCCCTATCCTTTAAAGATTAAAAAAAATAGGTACAACCCAAGAAAAGGTAACTAATTTTGTTAATTCCCTTGATTGAAAGAATAAATTTAGAGTAAGTGGAGGCAATTCATTGGATCTTGTGAATGACCCAAATCCAGGCTTTGCACATGATCATATGGTGTTATTGAAAAGTAAAAGGAATTTGTCTATGTTCATTTGGGTTCAAACATCAATGATGTTTGTTTTTATAGGAAGGTAGGGGTGTCCATCACAAAAGGGTTTCAATTTTAAATTTTTATGGAGTTTAATTTATTAAGCTTATAGAAAACGTAAGTTCTCTATGGCTATATTCATATTTACATGATATAAAATTGGTATATTTGTAGGTTGTGGTGTGAAACATCTACAATTCTCATATTTTCTAAGCGTTGCACTAACAATTGGACTATAAATATTTTACATTCTTTGTTATGTTGATCTCTTGACTAGGTTGCGTTTTACGCATTTTGGCTTCCCTAGTATTATTTCTTCAGGTGTTCCACTATCCAATGCTACAAATTGATCAGTCAACCCCGCAATCCTAGTGGGATCATTATTAGCATTATACTATTATTGTATTTAGCTTCTTGTTTGCTTATACTAAGATGTGTTAGGGCTCCTTTTTGTTGCAACTTGATAATATGATATAAAGGGGGTGTTAAAAATGGGTTGATAAAAATGGATACCTACAATATCTGGTGAAACTAAGGGTTTTCTTAATTGGAAAGGAATATTGGGAGGGGGGTTCAACAATACAATTTTAGGATGCATTTTCCAATATTTAGTGAAATTAGGGGTATTCTTTAATATCATGTGAACGATCGTGCTATGTAACAAGTTCACTGAGTGAACCCCCCGTGTAAATATCCATGGTATGCTTTTTCACACTTGATAAAGTGATAAACCCTAGGTCCCCTTTCCTACATTTATTCATCACCATATTGAAAGGGGATAATATAATGAATGAATTTTGTTCATTGTATTCATTAGGTAGAAAAGATAGATTATATAGTTATTTGCTTTGTTTTCTTGCACCTCTTCAATTCATGCAAGTGGATATGATAATTCATTTGAGATAGTGCAATTAGAGTGAGGATAACGGTGAAGGTTTTTGTGTCAAGGAAGAATCCTAAATTTAGTTGATTGAGGTTAAGCACAAGGTCTGTGCATTTGTTGCAATAATTAAATCACACACATGGACTACCATCACTACCATTTTAATGCCTTAGTGCATCACTAATTATTTCCTTCCAATGGATTACAACAAAATTTACATTCTATTACCTAGTTGTAGACATCTCAACTATATTGTCATGAAAAATATGTAACGTATGCCTAGTCTAAAAACACAAAAATTGTTCCATGACTATGTGAAAACTTTGTTCCTCCTTGATATATTTCTCCACCCCTCAAAAAAATCTCACCTGCTAAGTTATTATTGTATGGAAAATCTATTGAAGAAGGGTCATTCATGGATTATTGCACAATTCAATGCCATCCATGCCTTATAGAATGCTTCCAAATGAGTTCATATTGACATGTATTTGGTTTGTAACAAACAAAAACAAGTCTACAAACTTCCCCATAGACTGCCACTCCCATGTGGGGAGCATGATGATATAATTCTATTGATTCTAGGAATCTAACTACCCAATGTGCATCAATATCAACATCCTATTACACACAAAAATGAGATAGAATAGTTCATCTATGAATTGTTGGAATCTTTGCCACAACTTAGTTCTAGAATGAGTTGAACTCCTCCAATATGTTTCAAGCTTGATTACCCACATTATATAGGGAGGAAGGTTTTACCAATTCCTTGTAATGAGGAATCCCTTTTATCTCCCTTTCTTCCTTATGGACCCACAAACACATGACTACCTTAAGTATTCATCATACATCATACGATAGCATGTGTCATTGAATAATGGATTCAATAGGTGGTTTCAATATATTTTCTTATTTGATGTTGGTGAAGTTGAATAGTTTACAGAAATGCAAGTATAATACTTGTTTTGGAATCTTATTCGAGGCATAAGTTCCTCATACAAAATTGGTGTTGACTCCAATTTTTTTATCTAATTTTTCAATCTCTACATTATGGTGTACTTTGTTTCATCTTATCACATTCTATGATTTCTAATTTGAAAATGGCTACTTGTTGAAGCACTATTTTTGAAGTTTTGAAGACCCCATGAAGAAATAGTCTTATGATGCCAAATTTAGTTTTGCATACTAAGTTTAGATTTCATGCCTAGGTTTGCACTATGCATCCTATTTTTGATATACCCATCAGAATAAATGAATGTAAATAGAAATAGTGTGCCTACTTATCCTCATTTTAGAAGATTGTATTTTAGGAAGTTATGATTGTTTATAACTAATGTGCACTATATATAAAGGAATGTAAATGATAGTGATTGATCATCCCATTCCTTCCTTGGAGAGTTGAGGACCTTGAAAACCCTCCCATACCATCAATGCATACCTTGAATCCCTACACATGCCTTACAAAAGTCCCAAAATTTAGTTTCCTACACATGCCTTAAAGTTAGGAAACCCTCCCATACCTTGAAGCCCTTCCTATGAGACAAGTGGAAAATTTCTTGCTTTGGTGCTTTATTAGTTTGGAGACAAAACCAATGATCTTTGTGGTATTTCAAACTTAGGTTATTGAATTTTGGCATTTTTTCATAAGTATAAGTTGTTGCATAGGAACTACATCTTCAATCTTAGAGCGATAAGGAATTGATGGTGTCCTAAATGTTGTATAATGGTCCACAATGCTAGATGGTATAGGCAAGCGCACTCTATCTTAATGCTACTCCTTATCGTTGGAGCAGGGATATGATATGTTTCCCTCTCACATCATTGGAGGGTAGATGAGTAAAGGAGGAGAATTTTTCCTCATTGGAGGGTAGATATTTTTCCTCATGTTGTATAGGAAAATGTTCCCAAGAAACCCCTTTAAACTACTTTTATTGGTTGGTTTGCTTCTCTATTTTGTAAAATCATAAGCCTATCCTCTCTTTTAAGACAATGCTCATAATAAATATGTTAGCCATATATATATATAAATATAAATGAAAATATATTTATATATTTCAGAATTTTGATATGTACACCTACTATGAAAGCTACTATACAAAAGATAAAAGGAGACGTATAGATTTATAAAAAAAGAGAAAATCTATTGGAAAATTCATTTTCCTCCTTAGGATGTCTCACCATATGTATAATACCGATATCCTAAATCTGTGATGAACCTCTCATCTAGTTGATTATAAAGGAAAAATCCCCATAGCTCTTTCAATGGAATTTGTAGAAACGGGGGTGAATTATCCCAGGGTGTCCATATTTCCGCATTTTCAGGTTTCTCCATTTCATTATGAGCTATGAAGTATGGGTCTACAAAAGTCGCCACTTGCCCCAATTTCACTTTTTTTGCATAGTCAACAAAATATAAGCCATTCTATGTAGGAAGGTCAAAAATTGGATTTGAAAATTGACGAGTCTTCTACTAGACATCTTTGACCTTTCTATATTTCCACTTTTTTATATCCAAATCTCAAATCATATGCTATTAGAACCTGGTCTTTTAGGTCTAGTTGTGCAATAAATTTCAGTTGGTCTTAGAGAATGTAAGCTTGGACCTAGAGATAAGGTCGAAGTGTCATTTGAGGTAATGGATATGGAATGTCTGATATGGTTTATCATCCAATAAGCTCACAATTTTTCATGATTCCTTCTACCGACTTGAGGCATTCAAAAATGGGTTTCGATTACCAATTTTGGACATTTAAGACAATTAAAGGAAAATTTACCTTCCTAATCAACTAATGGATTCTCAATATTGGGGGAGGAAAGGTAACTATGGATGATTATAGTGAAGTTATTTCCCCTTTTGAGGATTCCAACTACATGCTTTGAGGTTTGGTTTGCAATTAACCATAAAAAATTTATACTTAGGAAGCTCATGGACAAGCCTCTAATTTTGTGAAATACGAAGTACAATATGAAGGGTTAAAATTGGATCCATATGGAGATAAAAATCCAATCGTAAGGTGCTAAATGTCCTCAAAATATAGATTTAACCCTCCTTTTGAGACACCCCTTTCAAATATGCCTCCATAAACCCAATTTTCTACCATCTAAGATTCATCATGTCTCATGGATATCTCAAATTTCACATGGAATTTGAGGGTTAAACCACAGTACTCCTTGTACAATATATTTCAATGGAATTTGCAGCAAGGGAGGTGAATTATCCTAGGGTGCGCATCTTTCGACATTTCTAGGTTTCTCCATTTCATAATGAGCAATGGATTATAGGTCTACAAAAGTTTTCATTTTCCCCCATTTGACTTTTTTTTTACACAGTGGCCAAAATATAAGCCATTCTATGTAGTAAAGTTAAAATGGGATTTGAAAATTGTCGAGTCTTCTACTATACATACTTGACCTTTCTACACTTCCACTTTTTTATATCCAAATCTCAAAGCATATTCCATTAGGACCTAGTAATTTAGGTCTAAATGTGCAATAAATTTGAGTTGGTATTAGAGAATCTAAGCTTGCACTTTTAATATTAAATTTATAGTGTCATCTCGCGTAAAGGAGATGGTATGTCTCACATAGTTTATCACCCCACAGGATCGAAATTTTGATGATTCCTTGTTCTACAAACTTGAGGCATTCAAAAATTAATTTTGGCCATTTTCGCCAATTTTGAAGATGCAAGACAATTAAAGGAAAATTACCTTCCTAATCAACAAATGCATTTTCAAGATGGAGGGGAATGGTATCTATATATGATGATAGTGGAGAGTCTTCCCTTTCCAAGGATTCCAACTACATTCTTGGAGGTTTGGTTTAAAATTAACCATGAAAATTTTATACTTGGGTAGCTCATGGACATGACTCTAGTTTTGTGAAAATTTGAAGTATAATATCAACTGTTAACATTGGATCCATATGGAGATAGAAACCGCATTGTAAGGTGATAAAGGACCTCAGAATATATATTTACATTCTAACCCTCAGCAAAACCAAGCCAAAATATGGACAATCTCCTCGTCTATAGTAATGATTATGCTTTTATTATAAGAGTATGTCAATGTGCCTAAGTTCTTTATTGATTGGAGAAATTTTATTCCCATGGTCCAGGTAGAACCAAACAAGTATTTTTTAGATCTGTCTTCCTAGAGTGAGGGGAGTTTAGGAAGACTAGAGGAAAGTGAGACATCCAATAGGTCTACAAGAGTTATATCAACTAGATGTCAAAAGATCAGAAGAAAAATCCATAAACGCATGGAAATATTTCTCGTTGAAGGGGGGTCATGTTCTTATGATGATGAGACCATGGGAGACATCGCACTGCCCTTGAGATACAAACATCTATTGAAACAATGTGTACCCAAGTATCTTCCTCAAATAAACACAGATCTTTGTGTGAACGAGAGGATATATTGGATTGCACCATCGTCATTACATGGTTTGGGGTTGTTTTGCATGGATGGCATAAAGGTCGGCTACGAAATATGTACTGAATTGATGGAGTATGTTGGACCCTGTTACAACTATATAGATTGGATGTGACTGGTCCAATATACATGAATTATGCATAGATACGGGTTGTCTACAAATTATTTACAATTGAAAGACAAGGATCAAAATAAAGGAGTGACAATGTAAATTTATGGAAGGCCAAAAGCTACACGGAATATTGAAGGGTTTATAAACAGTACACAATGAGGGTCTGCAATTAAGCAACCTAGTTGCATATTTGAGGGATGTGAAGGAAACTATGTTTTTGTATGTGCCATTAAATCAATAGCTACAAGGGAATAATTTCTTATTAATTACAATTTGAATCGAATAAATATAAACGCAGTTATTATGGGAGTGGTACATCTAACAATTTACCCAACCTTAATTAATGAATCTAATATCTTATGTATTTTTCATTAGTCTATTGTTATAATTTTGTTTAAATTTTCTATATTTATTTTGTAGGGTAGTGATCGGGGCATCTACTCAACAGTTTATCAGAGGAGTACACCATCCTCAAGGCAACATGTATACATCATTGTAATTGTACAAATATAATATGAAAAAAATGTTTTTTTGTTGTTTTTTCATGAGTATATTCATTTCGTTTAGATAATGTTATCTATATATTTGTTGCATAGTGCCCATCAAGGAAAATACATGGCTATTGATTAGACGACAGCAACCTCGAGCCAATTACTACTACATATGGTCCAATTTTACACGGTTTTTCTTTGTAATTACTACAATTTATTGTCCTTGTTATCACGATACAGGTTTTGTTTTTTAGTGGCAAAATTTTCGTGGATATAGAGACGAAGATTCCCCGTCATGGAAATATCAACACTTCATAGTGGCCATGTGTCACCTATACAACAATTCTCAACTCTACAACATTCATCACTATATCGATGAACCCCTTCTATCTGTTTCCACGCAGATGTCATACCAGCCACGAAAGTTCGTTTCTATAGCGATGAACTTATAGAAGAGGTTTGTTGCAATAGAGACGAACGTGCATGGAAGGTATGACATCTTTGTGGAAACATCTTCAATAGCCCACGAACGTGCATCGCAATAGACATGAATCTCTTCTATAACTTTTGTGGCAGGCTCAACATCTGCGTGGGAACTGCTAGAAAGGTGCATTGCTAGTGCGACGAACTTACGTGGTAGGTTTAGCATCTGCGTGGAAACATCTTCTATAGCCTCCACGAAAGTTCGTTGATATAGAGACGATACCTGGAAGTTTAAAAAAAAAAAAAACCAGTAAGGGAAAGCCTTAGATTTCAATGTTGTTCAATGGTGATCAATATCATGCTAATTCTCAATAAGCATCAATATCTCTTTTCTTCTTCTCATAGGTTATGGATATTTTAGGTATTTTACTTTTCATGTTGGAGTTCTTTTTCACTCGTTGGTCCCTCTCTACAACTAATAAATTATTATTCTTCTTGTGGTTTTGTTTGGACAATGGGGTCTAAACTCAAGATGTAGATTTCAACAACTCTCATATGTGTGGTCACTAGAATTACAATGCTTAAAATGTCTGTTAGGGTTTCAGTTTTCTATTGCAATTTCAACTATCTTATTGATTTTACGTTTCCCCTTCTTCCTTCCACCTTTATGTTAGTCTTACATGTTTGTTTATTCTATCCCACTAAACTATTGTTTCATCCTATCCCCTTTAAGGTATTATGCTTGCATACAAGCATCATCAATGGTATTAGATTATAAAATCATCACTTGAATCCTAAGGTGAATCAACAAAGTTCTCAAGTACTTGATAAGCACTTTAGGATTATTAAGAGATATCCTTAATTGGACTACCCTCTTTATGAACTCAATAGTGAATTCTTGCTAATGTTTTTCATTACCTTTACCTATGGTATAGCCATATTATATTTTATTTCTTCTCATAACTAATAAGATAAAATCATGACTTTCATAATGTCCTTAAACTCTTACTAATAATATGTTGCTAGTGGTTCATGGCCTAGTATTCTAGCAATGACATCACTTTACCACCACATCAAGAAATGAATTTCTAAAATCAAATGAGAAACATATATTATTTGTGTTCCACTAACCTCATGTCCACTAAAATGACATTCTAGTTATTGCAACCATTGATTTAATTTCAAGGCACATATCTGGATTGCATATGGCATTATGTCAATATTTTCCTCTACTTTGAATGGTGCTCGAGTATTTCTTCATTCCCATAAATCCATTTATCGTTCTGCATCTTAGGTAATTTCTCAGATCCATATATATATTAATATTGAAATGGATATCGACTCTAAACTTATTTTTCGTATTCTTCTTCTCTTGCCAAAGTGGCAACCAAGTTACTGACATCATGGTTCATATCAATTATTTATCAATCCATATCATACATATCCACATCCGCTTGAGCCAATTGATTCTCCAAATCGTTATTCTTTGTTGGATCACATTGGTCCTCATCACCCATAGTTTGGTCTTGATTTGTTTGTATTCCTCATCTTGGGAAGAACCAAATCCTCACCTTCTTGTATATTTCTTATCCTAGCTAACATTCAAAGTCAAAACTCCTCCTAAGGATAGGAACTAAGCTATTATACGAATATGATATGTAATCAAAGGGATATGGACAAAAGATTCACCAACATAGAGCTTAGTACAAAATAATATGAATTATAAGGAAAAGGCTATAATAACCTAAATAGTGTTTGTGGTTTCTTTAATAAGTCTAAGAAGACAATTAAACAATGTAATCACATATGTACACTAATCACACACGAGATACCTTGCCGAAAAAATCTAGCTTTGAAATGGCTATAATACTCTATTTATTGCTAATGGTGCCATTGTAGTGACAAGTCTCCTTAGTTAGAAACACAATAAATACAATACACAATGACAATGCAAAACACAGTATAATGAGATCTCTTCCATGAACTAGTCAATTGAATCCTATCTAAGTCAATCTCTCTATCCTTTGCAAAAAATTAAAATTCAGCATCAACTTTGCCTATGGATGATCTTCTATCTCCTATGCCAGAAACACAATAAATACAATACACAATGACAATGCAAAACACAGTATAATGAGATCTCTTCCATGAACTAGTCAATTGAATCCTATCTAAGTCAATCTCTCTATCCTTTGCAAAAAATTAAAATTCAGCATCAACTTTGCCTATGGATGATCTTCTATCTCCTATGCCAGCTGCTCACCAAGGATAACTACAAGACTGTAACTTCAATACATAACACAATGGCTTATCTTCAACACATGGTAGCCTATTATTGTAGAGTCTGCCTCCTTCAAATTTCACACAGGCTGTAATTTCAAGGTTCGAAACCCACAAATCAAACATGCAACTGTACTTCAATATATTTTGTTGGGTCTTTTCTGTTCTCTTCGATTGATTCCAACTCATTGCCTTCCTTCAACTTTTCAACTTCATCGCTCGGGCTCCTATTGTGGCTATAAATGTAGCATAATAGCATCTGACCCAACCCCAATGGCATTCCAACAAAGTTTGGTGCCTGCGCGATATGAAGAACATAACAACAAAATATGAATTTCATCCGACCTTGATGTGATGTAACTAGATTTGTTGATAGTGGTGGGTCACAAACAAATTCATATTATAACTATATTACCATGATTATAATGTCTCTGCTGACAGCACCATACACCATCCACGACAAACTTTCAAGGAAAGCGAACAACGATAAATAGACGCTGGGCATGAATTCCACGCTCTTGGTCTGAATTACCAGTTTCTAATTGTACAATGAGACAGAGTATCTAAACCTTAATAAATTCAAATACCATTAAATGAAAATCCCCAAAGTATAGGGTCTTCACTTTGCACCAATACATTTAATGTTGCATAATTATGAGTCTTAATGTTGTAGAATTATGAGTATATTTACTATTGTAGAATTATTAATCATTGAATCTAAACTAACTATAGATCCAAAAGCTCACAATCAAATACAATGCTGCAGAGTGTAAATTTAACACACATCAAACTTATATTTATGGGATCAAGATCTTACAATTACAGAAAGAGGAGAAGCATAGAGAATAACAGTGGCCACCATTCCTGCAGTTCCAACAAAGATCTTCTTATGCTTGTGATCATGGACAACACAAACAGAAGATACTGCAATGGTGCCAAAAACCAGCAACAAGCCAATAACCATCATGCCCATATTACTCTGCAAACAAACAATATAAATATATATAAACAGTTACCCACTACCAAATACCTCCAAGATGGAATTATACTCTATTGAAAGTAAACAATTAATTGGATGCAAATGATATAAATCAATACTATTTGCAAAGGAATTCTGACAAGATTATACTTTGGATCTAGGTGGAGCAAAAGTGAGATATATGCAAACGAAGCAGAACTCTAGCAGAACGCCGATGGCATTGACAACCATAACAACCGCATTATCCCACACATTGCTGATTAGAGGCGATCCATACCACGTGTAGAGAAGACAGCTAAAAAGCGCTACTGCATAGGGAAAGCCTGAGAAATTCTCTATAGTTCTCTTTTCTATCACCCTCTTGAACGTACTACTATTGACAGATAAACATAACCCTTCTACATTATATTCAATACTGAATTTTTCTTTGAGTTTATTAATAAATTAGGTTGAGTGGAAACATTTTATACTTATGTTGATACACCATACATAAGCAAAGCAAAGGCACTTCCTGTAATGTCATGCCAGATAAAGCAAATAACATACTTAATACTTAGTTCATCTTCAACCTATCAACACTGTAAAAAATGGATATAACAATATTCATGCTAACATGATGAGAGGAATTCCTATCTATATTAATAAAAGACTTAAACAAAGCTTATGTTCAGTGATATGGGAGCTTTGACAGACCTAAAATACCAACATCCAAACGTACAAAGTAAATAATCATTTCTTTGTTCTCGGAACATGAAATTTCTTTGCTTATAGTATTGCAGGTACGGCATACGAGAGAGTGGGGGTACATATGAGAGAGTGTGAGGCAGACTCTACACAGCATGCCAAACACAATGCTGCTATCACAACCTTTAACCATCAACTTTATTACTGCCACGCAATATTGTGTTGTGTATTCAACTCTCTTCTCTAGAGATTAATGGCACAAAAATCAACATATGTCTCCCATGAACAAACTATGGCCATAAAAAAATTCATACACTTTAGTAACCAAGAACTCCAAATATCATGGAATATTTCTCAGTAGTAGAGTGCCTTCTTACAATTCTAGTAGTTGATACCCACACCTCCAATAGTAACAACTTGTCTGTAATCCTAGTAGTAAAACCTGCAATTGTGGTGGTAATTGGAATGGATAACAACACTAGTGAACTAATGGAATTGGGAATTCAGGTATTAAATTGGATTTATGAAAATACTGATGTGCTACCAGAACTAACAAATTTGGTAGTAAACTTAGTTACTGGAATTTCTAAAGCTGTCCAACTATTGCATGAATTTGAACTTAATGGAAATTTGGAGCTGGAACCCATGAAGTAATACATGATGGATTTAACGAATATAGTCGCAAGAGAGAACTGAGCCTAAAAATAACAAGCATCAAGCCAAAACAAAGAAGATTGGAATGTTGTTGTTGAAATAATCACCAAAAATACCTAAACTTGATCTTTTACAAAACATAAACTTGAAGTGTTGGAGTGATAATCTCTTATTTATCATGAAGGTTGATGATAAAATATTTTCTCTAAGTGGGCTACTATGTATTGTATTGAAATACATGAGTTGGAACCTGGTATGATAAACATGATGTGCACGTACTAATCGTTGAATATTGGCTCCTTTTCTTCTTCTCCCGTGTTCTTCATGATATTTGGAATAATAACACCTTCCATCACCTTGTTTGTGGCATAGTCAAGATACTCCATTATTATAGGATAATTTGTCATATTTAGGACACTCATAACATCATTATACTTCTCTAAGGGTGAACTAAGAAGAGCAACAATTTTCTTTGTTTCTCTTCTCTCTTTAATTTGCCTTGACTTGTAAGTTTTTTAACACACGCTCTTTGGTATATTCATAACTGCCTTATCAACGTATTATAATGAGTTACATTGACAAGCAAACAAAAACGATAAACTAATCTTCAGTAACATCTAATAAAATAAACATATAGATCATATAAAAAAAAAAAGAGATATAGTTGAAGATACCAACCTGGGTGTTAAACCCTTGTTGTAAAAATACTTAGAAGTGCTACTTTCAGAAAAGAATAATTGGGCCTCTGAGAGGCCAGTCTAATCTAGGAATCGGCTAACCCTACAAGAGGGTGTGTACAAACCAGCGAGAGAGAAATGACTCGAGTTGATTAGGTCAATGACAGTCAAGCACAATAAATAACTCAACATAAATAAAGTCACAAAAATTATAAACATCAACCAAGTCTCAGCACAAGAGAAGTGATTATTAGCACACCACAACTAATCAGAGGTGAAGTCAAATACTCTATAAGACCAAAAATTCAACAAGGTGGTATAAAATAAATGGAGGGTAAATGACCGCATTAACGAAAGGTCGAAGACAAGGTACCACAAGTCCAATAATAACTCAATCAAGGTGGGGAAGGTACAACAAGTATTTAATAACACAATCAGTAATAGGTAATAAAATAAACATATTGATCATATAACAATAAGAGAGGTATAGTTGAAGATCTCCACGTCAACATTAAACCAAAAATCAGATCTTGAGTGTGGGTACAAATATAAACAATGGTCATAACATAGGTGTGGGTAGTACAAGACCCATGACCCTTAGAACCAAGGGTATGCTCCAAATGTGTCCAAGCAACCATAGTACTCTATAAGACCAAAAATTCAACAAGGTGGTTTTAAAAAACTTACTCAAGGAGGGTAAATGACCCCAATAAACATAAGTGAAAGATAAGGTACCACAAGACCAATCATAACTCAATCAAGGTGGAGAAGGTACAACCAATCATATCTCTCTCAAATGTATAGACGTTCCATATAACCAGAAAATTCATCGTCACAGTATAAGGAAGGGTGGTGGGATGCCAAATAAAAATATCACTCATTTCTCTCTATGCAATCCTAATAGCATCACATAACAGATAAGTACCTTGTACTATAGAAAATAAAAGCCACCTGTGTTACCTTTCAATTTAGGAATATGGTCTACAAAAGCAAAATTTCATCACAATTACCATCCCAATTTCTGACTAGTGCTAAGCAACAGTAAAAGATTTTGTAACATAATTTTGATCTCTATCAACTTCAGCACTCCTCTGTGGTCCTTGTGTTGAAGTTGGTCCTCGAGATGTAATGGGAAGTAATCAAATTATAACATATGCAGCAGCAATAAATAAGCAATGAAAAAAGCGAATAAAAATTGATTAGGGTTCCTTGTACTCAGACAACATTTTGATTTAGATCTTATCCTTTCAAGGGACAAGCCACCAAGGGAACATGAAAGTACCTTGAGAGAGAGGAAAAGTTAAGTACAGACCTCAAACTGGTTAACACAGTCCACATACTACAACAATTAAGCACATAGATGAAAGAAAGGTACAGTAACATAACAATTCTCCAGCTGCATGATAAAACGGTACTATTTTTGAATAGTGCACTAAAGCAATAGTAAAACATATCTGTGGTCCCTGTGTTGAAGTTGGTCCTCGAGATGTAATGGGAAGTAATTAAATTATAAAGAGTGATGATGATTGAATTCATGATGAACATATCTAATATATGTAATATAAAGAGAATCAATGTTTTAGACTAATATATCTACATGCAACACATACAGGAGTGATGATGTGTAAGAAAACACAAAATTTGAATATTAAAATACAAAATAATTATAAACAAGCATAGAATGACTTGTGATGACATTTAAATTTAAAATTCAAATTCTAAGAAAATAAAAGATATAAATGGAAAAATTCCTAAGAGCATCACATAAAAGATAAGTACCTCGTAACTATACCAAATAAACGTTAACTATGTTACCTTTCATATAAATGGGAAAAATGATTATATTTTAAGAACCTGATTATGTTACTAATAGTTAATATTAAGAGAATCCATGTTTCATACTAAAAACATCGATATACATCAAAATACAAGTCATGAATTTATGTTGCATCTACTTTTTCTTTGATTTCTATTTTTTTGCATTGTAAAAGCTTGCGAGTATGGTATCACAATCATCATTTGGCGCAGTATTTGCTGTGATATCTTCTATTATTGTCTGTGTTTCCATTCCCTCATGTATCATACTTCTTGTACGTCGCTAAGCAGGGCGTCGAGGCAGTTCTGAAGGGGTGTGAACTGCAACAATGGAAATGAGCATATATATGTTGAAATATTATTGAAATAAATTTTTCATTATTTTGATTAAAATTACAATATTTCTCTTGACATGTGTGTGTAGCTGTGATAGCTGGGGCTTTAATTGGAGTTCTAGTTGCTTCCTCTTACAGTTCACGCTCCTGAGCTGCATGCTCTTCCATTGAAAGAAGAAAATTTATAAGTATACATCAGGAAATATATATATCTAATCATAGTAGATATTTCTATTTCCAAAGCATACATACCAGAATGGACACTATGCTCCACACTATCATGGGACATGTGCACCCCAACATCATCTAGTACTTGTTGAGTACCGCTAGATTCAATGTTGCGGTTGCATTGTTGCTTAAAAACAAACATAAATTTTTAGTTATGGGTGATATAATCAGAATTGAATAGACTTTAATAGTATACCACAATTGGTGATATACCTACATTTGCGTCATTGGGGAGATTGGAGTTTACCCCAAGATTTTTCGATATTCAACCACACTTTTAAAACCAAACTTGAAACCCAGCTTTAGGTCTTCGTCGGTGGTAGCAGCTTGGAACGTATTTCCCTGCAATGCATGATAACACATTTTAAAATTTCGAGTATCAAAATTAGATATTTGTTTGGTACTATTAAATAAATATTCCCAACAATTAATCATTTAATACTTACAATTCTTACTCTTAGTTTTCTATAGCCACCCTGCCTAGTCTATGTTTCCCGTGCTTTTCCATTCTAGCCGTGGTTGCTTTGGAGGTGTCAAGTAGCCTATATATGAAAATTTTGAAAAACCTTAGATATCATAAATCTTACTTAAAAGAAAAAAGAAAAAAATATTTGAGCTTATTTCAGTAAAAAGATGATATATGTTGTACCTTGCTTTACCAGGCCATGGTTGTTTTCCTTGTTTTTTTAGCAAGTTCTCCTTTGCATCCTCTATGAGTGCCTTCAACTCTTTCTCTGGAACCATCGGAGGGCGCTCATGCTTGAGGTCATCTTGCAATCTTTCCCTATACTGGGCCCTGGTATATTTCAAATTCTCACCAGCTAACTTTACAACCACTTTCCGGTTGAAAGTATTGCCGAACAAGTTTACCATGTGGTCCATCAATTCATCTCTCTTATTGCTATCTTGTCTATTCCACCATGTGTGAATGGTGGGGACAAATAGCTCCAATTATTTGTCATTCAAATGCCTATAGAAAACATTGTTTCCTGCAAAAACATGTAATCCATTAATTTATAATAATTTCAACGTATGTCAATTTCAATTTCATGATTAAAATCAATAAATTAATTAATAAATACCTGCAATCTTCTGAATCTTGATAGGAACACAAGAGTCATCCACTAGAAAGGTGAGATCTAGTGATCTAGTGCTTTTAACACGTGCAGCTCCAAGAAAAGTTTCATAGTCGTCTATAGTACGTTCATCTCCAGAGTCATGTGGAGTCCTAGGCTCCGTCTCATCATGCTCCAGCATGGCATCATGCTCCATCTCATCAGTGTCATCATCAATGGATTTGAGGCCAACTGCATGAGTGCCAAAAATCCTCATTGGTACATTGCTTCTTTTTTGCTGCATTAGATCATCACTGCTACCTATACCTGACTCGGCAGGTTCTCTAGTCACGGGTTTTAAAAACTCCTACAAACAATAAACTTTACTTTATCAGATCACTTGGAAAAATAAAAACATAATATCACATATGAAATCATGTCATAGCTTAAAAAAATTTGTGAAGATACCACTTACCACATAAGATTTTATTTGATCTTGTAGCTCTTGAATCCTTTCCCTATTCTCCTATGTCAAGGGCCTTTTGCGAGCCAAGGCAAGCATTTCTATGTTTTCCTTTTTCAGAGCTATTCTTAAAGTTTCCAGTGGGTCAGTGGAATAGAAAATGTCTTCCTTAAACCCCTCATTACCCAGATCGAGTGCACGTGACTAAATTCATCAAACAATAAAATTAAGCAATATAATTTTAACATCATTCAAATATTGATATTGTAATGAAAATTAAGTTACTATTATGCACTAACACTTACCTGATGCGATGTTATGGCCGGTGAGTGTCCATGATAAACCGACATCATGGAAGTAGTAGGTGCCTTTCCATGGTCCTCACCCTGACACGATAAATGAACTAGTAATCCATCATAAGCTCAGAAAAATGTGAAAGTCAATATTAAACATTGAATGTTAACATACTAAATCGAAACATTTAGTTATTATACTTAACTCTTACTTGACGGGCCACAGAGTGTGACCTTCCATGGTCACCCTCGACCATGGAAGCAACAGGTTCCTTTCCAATGGTGCCACCCTGACAAAATAAATCAATAAGTAAATGTTTACCTCATACTAAATAATTGTAACATAAACAAAAATGAGATATTGCATTAATATTTGTTTTTACCTCAGAAGTAGAAGATACATGTTCTGCTGCACCTCCATGTGCAGACTCCTGCCACAGTTTAATAAGCATGTTATCATATGGAAATATTAACAATAAGCACAGAAAAAGCGAATGCAAACGTTCAAAATCGAAACATCTTGTTATTGTAGTCAATTTATTTACTATATTTAACATTTACTTGATGAGGCACATATTCTGACCTTCCACGGACACCCTGGACTATGGAAGCAGCATGTGCCTTTCCACTGCCTCCACCCCAAACAAACGATGAGTCAATAATTGCATCATAAACAAAAATGAGATATTCATAGCAGTGTAATCACCATGTAATCACATGGAAATATTCATAATAAGGACGAAAAAAGTGAATGTCAATAGTGGAAATCGAATGTTAACAGAAAAAAAAATGAAACATTTAGTTATTGTAGTCATGTTTAGTTACTACATTTAGCATTTACCTAATGAGGCATAGTTTCTGATGGTCCACGGTTACCCTAGACCGCGGAAGCCACATCTATTCGATTTAAGTTGTAATCAATCAACAACTCTTCACTTGAAAGTATTGTTTTTATTGCACATACAAATATACGATGTTGTCCGTGTCCCTCAAATTCACAATTTGGTTGCTTATTTGTTGTCATTGGTCGTGTACTATTTATAAAGCTAGCAATGTTTCCAGACGCTTTTGGTCTCCCATCAATATACATAGTCGCCCCTTTGTTTTTATTGTTTTCTACTAGTTGAATATAATTCATGGCAACTCCATATCTCTACCTACTTCGAGTATATTGGACCATGATCAACGAGTTATTGTATGTGTATAGTGGTCCTACATACTCCATCAATTCAGTTACATGGCCATAGCTGACCTTTATTCCATCCATGGAAAATAGCCCCAATCCATGTAAGGACGAAGGAGTGATGCAATACATCCTCCCATTGATGAGGAAATCTGTGTCCACTTGAGGTAGCATATTAGGTACCCATCGTTGCACTATATGTTTATACCTCAATGGAAAATCAATGTCTCCTATGCTCTTAGCATCATAATTACACGACCCACCATTGGCAATAAAATATTTCATGCATCTATGAAATCTTTTCCTTATCTTTTCATATCTAGATGATATAAAACCGGTAGATGTAGTACAACTCGTCCCACTTTCATCCTCTTCGAGTATATCTTCATCATCACTTGAGGAAGATAGATCTAATAGATACCGATTTGGTGGTACCTACACTCGATAAAACAAGAATAAACAATATGGCTTTCTTTCTTCTTTGAAAGTGCACATCCACAAATGCAAAGATTCTTAGTTAAACACATTTACTTCCCTCAAATCTGAGGCTTAGGAGGGACATGCAAACCCTTGTGGATTTAGTGTTACAAATCTTAGGTGAAGTGTTTGGTATTGGGACGACGATTTGTGAAAGGAAGAGACCAAGTTACAGTGCCATAACAAGTTGTCCATATGACACCACATTCATCATTGTAGGCTATCATCTCTTTTGTGGACTGAGTTTTCATATTTGGGGATATTTTTCTCTTGTGGGGAGAACAAAACCACCAGGGACAACAAATTAAGGAATTTAACTGGTATATCACCCATTTTTGTTCCTTCTAACACTATTGGGTATATTATTGGCAGCCTTCCCTCTTTCTTTGAACGGCATATTATTGGCAACCACCCTTCATTTTTAAAATTTACATGCTGGTATTTTATGCTAATGCATATGAAAACTATTTGTTAGTGAACTGTTTGGAAAAATCACTCAACTAAGAAACATTAATTGACTATATCATCCCAACAAACCATAACTACAGTGAGAGGGTCCACTCAGGAGTACATTGCGGTAGTGTTCGTAACTGTTTGTCAATACATATGAGCCAAATAATTAGTAAAATACTACAGCAAAGAACGTAAAATACATCAGCTAACTTAGGTGAGATATTACACCTTAGACATGTTGCAAATTTCAAATTCATACAAAGTGGCACTCAAATGGCCATGAGAAATTTGATTTTCAAAGACTTTCAATATTACGAGGATCTTCTTTGTATCAAGCTTTAGCAAGCAACTTGTAGGACAGTTTTTCAAACATTATGTGTATATTGATTTTTCAACTATATTGATATTTTTTTTTTAAACAAATAATAAATTTCAATCAAGAAAGAGCGTGTCCATCAACCAAGCAAGATGACCAAACCAAAAAAATGGAAACCTGAGAGTAGTATGGTGAACAACCAGAAATGAATTTATATTAACAAGAGAAATTAACAACAATGACTCAGTTAAGGGAGATTGACATTTATTAACTCTCCACAATATCTCAATAAATCAATTGGACAGGTGTACACATCAATATACTTTAATGCCACACTTCATTTAATAAGAAAGTACTGAAATTAAATAGCAAGACAGAAATTAAACACAGTTTTCATATCTTTCAACTTTTCATCTTTAGCACTCCCAAGTTGGTCACTGTGTTGAAGAAACTTCAACACTACCAGTTAGGTCACTGTGCTAATACAATTTTTCAATAACATGTAATGTAAGATAAACACATTAATCACATTAATCACATAATAACATGGTTTAGGATACTTACCTTGGTGTGAAACCCTTCCGGCGTTGAACTCAGAATTATTACTTTCAAATAAGGGATTGTGCCTCGTAGAGGCTTGTCAAGCTCTAGGAACTAGAAAACCCCGTTAAGGGTAAGTACAAATTAGAGAGAGAGATAACTGGGTTGAGGTAGAAGTCAATGGCAACTAGAAATGGAGAGTTGAACTTTTACAGAATTCAATGGCAACTAGAAATTACCCAAAAGGTCACAAACAGTAGATCTCAATATAAGTGAGACTCGGCACAGAGTAAAAACCTCAGATCTTCCTGG
Source organism: Larix kaempferi (assembly GCA_027924585.1). Taxonomy (NCBI): domain Eukaryota; kingdom Viridiplantae; phylum Streptophyta; class Pinopsida; order Pinales; family Pinaceae; genus Larix; species Larix kaempferi. Next base: position 174,705 of record BSBM01001222.1, on the reverse strand, counting down.
GTAAGAGTATCATCATATGAGGTTAAGTTCAGATCAGCATAGGTCATTGTTCATAGGTCATTGATCATGTATCCCACTAAGACATAATCACAAAACTATGTCAAGTCAAACGTCGGTGAGGGTACCATGACCAAAATAAAAAAAATGGTACAAGTTAAAAAGATGATAATGGGTGTTATGACCGAAATCCCTAAGTTAAACTATCTCTTGCTAGCTGACTTGTGGGCTGACTTTGGGGTTTTGGAACTGGTGCATGCTATAGAATTGGATAACATCAATTATTGAGGACTTTGAATTGAGTGTACCAAGGTTGATTTGATCCCGAATGTTGTTATTTAATTATTTATCCTAATGGTATCAATGACCTTTTTAATAGATTGTTAAGAAGGTTTCTATGCCTCCAAATAACTACAAAATATGCCAAATAAGGGGAGCACTCTACTCTCCCAAGCAAGAAAACAACCGAATGATTGTCATTGAACAACGAAACCGTAAACATGTAAGAGGTTTTGAAAAATGGTAGCTTTCAGTCATACTCCCAACTAATGCTTCCTTTGGACAATTACTTGTAATCTTGACTTAGGGTATTTATTGCATAACATAGATTTTCATTCCTATTGACACAGATACAAGTAGGGATTTCTTTATATTATCATTACACGGTTGCAAATACTTTCTTTTCAATCTTTATAACAATATGAATGGATAGGCCCCACTCATAGCCAAATACTTTTGAGACATTTACAAATCATCGGAGTATGGGGGACCATATATTTCTCAAAAGACGTTGGATTTAGTGCACCATGCCTTTGAATAAATAGACCTCCGAACCACGCGTGTATTATGATGCATGTGGACATCTATGTGGGTTTTGACAAGCCATTGTTCTTTGTATTTAATGTAGTACCCAAGGATTTGATCCTCAATAATATTTGTCTGCAAAATACCAAGGATAATTTTAGGAGCGAAATTTAGCCCATGGGCTATTTTTCCATGTTTTTATTCAAAATAAGATTTGCCAATTTGCATTTTTTGAAGCCCTATTTCGCCCAATTATGATGGGGTAAATTTTTTTCAGTCTAAAAATCACCAAAATATTATATAAGCTATATAAAATCCTTAGAAATTGAAATAATTTTTGAAAAATATCGCCAAATATTTTATAGTTGACATTTTGAGAATTGGTAAGATTCGCCAAGGTTTATACACTTTTAAACAAGTATGGGTCTTTAAAATTATCCCTGCAAAATACCTTTGACATGTTCAAGAGATTCTCCAACTTCCCGTTTTAGATGATCAATAACAGATGATTCTAATGCTATTAGGTTAATGCCGAATGACTGCTACCAGTCTCGCATCCAATCAGGGATGTAGAATGCAGGATCCTCATGGATATGTGTAATTTGAAGTGCAAACTTTAGCATGGTATAATATGTTCTATCTGTATTTTCTTTTCTCAAGAATTTCCACCATAATTTTTTATATTTTTCATAAGTGTGTGTAGTACTTGGAAACTGGAGACTAGCATCTTGATGTGGCCATGATTCCAAAGAACATATCCAGTTAATACAGTAGTATTGTTGGTCTAGTTGTAGCCTGGGGTGATGTGTAGAGACCTCTATCGAGATTAAGTTAAGATCATGGTAGAGGTGTGTTAACCAATTGCTTACATCAGCTTCTTTTCTCAGGGATTTGTTGTAAATCATCTCTGGTACAATACTTAATGCCATAGGCATTCTTCTGAGTTTTGGTACTAGTCTAATAAAAGCATCAGATCCCTGTTTAGACTAGTACCAAAACTAGTACTAGTTTTGGTACTCCCACCTAGGTTTCCAATATTGCATATAATCCAACCAACTCATATTATCATCAATAATATAGATCTGATGTTTTCCTTTGGTCCAAGCAGATATTTCCATGTTTACTTGTGGGTTATGGGCCCACTGGATTCCTCTTTGACCTTCTACGCTTGCTTTCCTTGGGCTCACTTGCACCAGGCTCGCTTTTTTCAGGCTCACTTGTTAAAAATTAACGGCATACTTATGTGTCAAATATTCTCTTATTAGTAACCATTGTGGTACTTTGGTCCAAATGTTTTTCATAACTCATTGTTTCTCCATATTGTGTGCCTAGTGCCACCTCTCTATGTTAATGCATAAATCAACTTCTTCTTGGTTTGTGGTTCTAGTTGGCCTTGTTTTGGGCCTTGTAGTGATTCTCTATTGTCACAGCCATAGTCATTGACACATTAAAACACCATGGATCTAAGCCCGAAGTGAATCAGGATTCAAAGTCAAATCCCAGTGTCTAGTACCTCATAGTCGTCAGTCATCACTCGTCACATTGCAAAGTTAAGCAGTGAGTGCATGACATGAGTGAGTGAATGAGTGAGTGTACCAAGGTTGATTTGCTCCCGAATGTTGTTATTTAATTATTTATCCTAATGGTATCAATGACCTTTTTAATAGATTGTTAAAAAGGTTGCTATGCCTCCAAATAACTACAAAATATGCCAAATAAGGGGAGTGCTCTAGTCTCCCAAGGAAGCAAACAACTGAAGGATTCCACCTCAGCACTTGATAGTCAAAATCAGAGGTCATTAACACCATTAGGATAAATAATTAAATAACAACATTCGGGAGCAATGTGTTAGTTGCAATCAAATGTGTGGGGAATGTTATGTAAGACCCTCAAACAACCCTTATACACCACATGTGCTTAATGCAAACATTCAAATAAGAGATGATGATGCCAAACAAGAAGACAATGAACATTGTCTAAATACTATACACTAATAATATACCATTAGAAACAATCCCACCATGGTGATGCGATCTATAGAGAAAAAACCATATAAAATCATGCATTAGAACAACTCCATTAGCAGTAAATCTTCCTTTTTCTCTTTAAGAATAATGTTAAAATCCTTGACAATTTAATCCTTAACTTAAGTGAAATCAACAAGAGATATAAGTGTTGGAAACAACCAAACCATGACTGCAATGATAGCTGAAAATCAAATGTGCAATAATACAATTTTGAAAATTCGAAAACACCATGCATACAAAGAAGAAATGAAGTCCATGTTCATAGTATCATGATGAATAGGATTGTCATTGATGACAACATTAATGACAAAGATCATGGCAAGTGGAAAGAAGTGACTAACCAAGCATTGATTGGCACAATGACTTGGAAATTGGAAATTCGAAGATGATGTAAATGGACAAAGACATTCTAGATGGCCCTAATACCCAAGACAAAGGTCTTGACAAAACTAGCAAGAATGACATGGATGGATTGTAGACAAGGATATACATGATGACATGGCTTGAAGGATGATGACAACATTGGAGAAGACATGCCAATCGACTAATTTTCATGATCTGCCTAATATTTGCCTCTAACAGGTCTTTGAAAAGGAATTTGAAATTAATGTTTCCCACCTCATCTTTGTCCATGATGGAGATAACCTTAGTCCCATTCAAATTTTTTATCTCCGAAATTGTATTTATCTGCTTCCTGAAATTGCATATTTAAGAAAAAAATTGGTATTATTATCACCTTCTTGAATCCAAAGGGCTCGACTTTTTAGTCTCCAGATGATTTCTTCTTTTCCCAAAAGATCCTCTTTTATGCCCTCTAATTTTTGTAATTCATTGACCTTCTCATCTGAGAAATTCCCTGCACTATTGTTGTCAAATAATACACGAATCCCATCTTCAACATCTTTTAGATCCTTCTTTGTTTTTAAAGCCAAAGGTTTTTCCCAATCCTTCAAAACACATTTTACCCTTGATATATTGTCTACAAAGTGTTGCATGGCCAAGATCCTTTTTTCTGAAGACAAATGAATCCAATTTGATATAATCAAATCCCCAAAGTCATCCTTTAGAAACCAAGCATGATTGAATTTTATGGGACTAGAAAACTCTATGACAACATTGGAGAAGACATGCCAAACAAGTGCGAGTCACCTTGCGATTCCTTGCATGTTCAAGTCTCGACAATCTAACTTTTAAATTGAACCAGAACAACACAAGAAGTTTTTTAATGGATTGATTTGCGAAACATTCTAGATACACGAGTAATTAAGAGCTCAAGGCTCTAAAATTTCATGTGTTTTTTACCAATCCACGATTCAGTGAATTCATAGTCATTGGCATGAAATTTAAGTTATTTAATGAAAGAATTAATGTATCTACCTCTATGTCGAAATTTTTTTCCATGCTGATGCGAGCCACTTCCCTCCTTATTGTCTTACTAAAAGGCATGAGAGTGAGGAAGAAGACTTAAAATTATGGAATTCACCATCAAAGGATGATGACAACACTGGAGAAGACATGCCAAGCAAGCATGAGCTTGCGGGCATGCTTCATGAAGCTACTATGGGAAACAGGACATGAAAAATCTTGCAATCCCTTACAGACATCCATCCTAACACATCTATGGGCATGAGAAAAAACTCCATTACGAGCATCCTAAAGCACAGTTTAAATGATGAGTGTGGGGATAAAAAGAAGGTCACGCGGGCATCTCTTTAAGGTGTTATTGACAGTTGCGGGCATCCAAAAAACACCTACAGGCATCGTGGCGTGAGCTATAGGGATGAGGAAGGACATGCTGATGCCACTAAGGAAGATACTTGCGGGAATCCCTTATGACACATTATAGGCACCGTTGTGAGGGCCTACGGGCACCTTTTGGAGTGTTAGAATGGCTCCCGCGGGGATGAGAGAAAGACTCTGTGATCATACCATTGAAGCTAGCCAGCATCACCAAAATCACAGTTGTGGGCTTCTGGAGCGGCCAATAGGAGGGGACCAAAGTCCAGTCGTGTGAGTGAGGTGGGGGCTAATTAACCTGAAAATCGATAATCCATGACATAAAGTGTTTCCAATGACTAGGAGCAGATTCAACTAGACATTTTCATACTCAGCCATCACCTATCCTTCCTTACCCTCTGACCTCAACTCTGTGTGCTATGGGTGGTCCGTAAGGCGAGGAATAGGCACGCTTGGAAAAATATTGTTTATCCAAGAGAAATGATCTAAAAGGATCTACTAGAAGATAGATAATAAAATCCAGTTTCTTGTGCCGATGATAATTTCTCAGATATTCTAAAATATGATTTTTATTACTAAAACTCTCCCCTTGTACCTCAGGAGAGTAGCTCTGCTCCAAGAATGCTTAAAATGATGAATTTGCGGAAATAAAACAATATTTAAAATGATGAATTTGACTTGGACAAGTCGGCCTCAAATAATTTAGAAAACAAAATGAATATCCAGAGATTCAAAATAAAATCAAAACCACCTAATTCACACAGAAAAATGCAGAGATTCGACTCAATAGAGGAGGGTTTCAACTTACTGTTGCCATTGAGGGTCTGCGGGGATATGCAGACAAGGCCGGAGCGGGTGCCACAAAAAAACCTACTTCAATAGCACTCGTAGCAAATCGAAATGAGGACAAGGACAGAGCGGGTGCAACCAAAAACTAGGTGGAACGTGCACATTCCAGACTTGTAGCAGAGTGCAATGAGGACACGACCGGACCGAGTGCCACCAAAATCCCGGTGGAACATGCACAGTCAAGGAGGACACGACCTAAGATCTGGTTGCATGCAAGGGGGTGTCGTCGAACCCAACAGAGCAACAGAGTGTTTTGGCCAAGCTCATGCGACAGGGAACAGGTATGTTTTTCAGTTATGTTTTTTTTGTTGTTTAAAAAATTATAATATATATTAATAAATTGTATTAATAATTTGTATAATATATATTAATTAAATTATATATATATTAGTAAGTTGTATAATATATATTAATTTTTTTTGTTTTAAATTTTATTAATAACCGTTGTGTTCTTTGGTCCAAATGTTTTTTCTAACTCATTGTTTATCCATATTGTGTGCCTAGTGCCACCTCTCTATGTCTATGCATAAATTAAGACCCCATATCTATTCTCCCTTGAACCTATTTTTAAAGGCATTAATGAACTCTACCCATAATCACATGCATTCGAGGTGGTAGCCAAATGGCATGTCACCCAAGCAAAGAAAAGAAATATCTTAAATCTTAATGGAGTGGTTGTAGCATGGATAACCTCGAAACACGCATTTGAAACTCCATATCATGGGAAGAATTTATGAATGTGGTTTAATTCCTAATCTAGATAGCAGGATTTTCACTTTGGTAGAATTATTCCACATCCTTGAGAGCAAATCCTCTAGTCTAGTTGTTTTTTCTAAGCTTAGTGACAAAAGTAAATGTTGGAGTCCTGAGATAGCCCAAACCCTATGAACTAGAATTCCACCTCTAAATAATTTGAGTGGGAAATAGCATGATTGGATCAACAATGGAGGGAGAGTGCCAAATTGTAATCGCAATTCAAACTTGTGCTTGTGGTACAAGATGGCAGAGGTAAAGAGGCTAGTACCTCGTAGTCATCAGTCATCACTCGTCACCTTGCAAAGCTAAGCAGTGAGTGGATGACATGAGTGAGTGAATGATTATAATTTATGATATTTCCAATATTTTGAACAATGAGTCGAATTTTATACAATATGAATTTGAACATAGGAATTGAAATTTACATAGATGGGTAATTTCAAATGTTGCCCTTATATTGTTTATAATAATGGGAAGTGATTTGAGATCATCTCTTGGACCTATAACTTTGAGATGTTTCAACGTCATGCTTCCTTAGAATCGGGATGGGAGCCATGGAAATGAATAGGAAAAAAACATAAATGTTATAGAGAAAATTCAATGAGTTCACAAGAATATGGGAGAGAACTTGTATAGATAAAAACAAAACCATAACAAGATGGATGCTCATCATATAGTGTCTTATCAATTTAACTCTATAGAAGGCATGGTTTGGATAAATCGCAACAAGAAGTGACTAGAAGGCATAAGAAAAATGTTTAAAACCATTATTTTATATAAATGTGGCCATGTCACAATACTATATTATAAGTGTTTGAAGTTTTAAAGGGGTGATATCCTATGATCTCTTAGTCCAATCAATGGTGACATCACATAAAGTTCAAACATAAAAGTTTCAAACACATGTGATGAAATCCCTAAAGGTGGCCTTCCAAAACTTATATTCTAAGGTGATTGGAATCCATCACAAGGCTTACTATGTCCAAATGTGATAGAAACCCAATCCACCTCATAGATTGAAAATATAAACATTCAAACAAATGCAACCATGTATAAACCAATGAAAAGTTTCAATTTCTCAAGAGTTGTGGTTATAGACTTTGTGTATAAATCCATGAAAAATATTGAATTTTTTTTTTTGTCACTCAACATAGATTAAAAAATAACATGTCCAGAAGTATTTTCAAAGGAAAAAAGACTTATTAAAGCAACAATTTAGCTCAAGAAAAAATACTTGATTGATTGAATTTAAAAATATTAAAAGAATAACATATAAACAAACTACACTTGAACTCAAACCAAGATGGCTCGGAGGGTCATTAACAATGAATATATTAGTAAAAATTACATCAAGAACCTAAATGCCAAACAACCTTTACATTATACAAATCCACTAATTAGTAATTGAAATAACCCAGAAATTAACACAAATATTATAACTTCATTTTGTATCTTGCTCAATCGACACATGTTCGATTCAAACCATTACCACTACAACCTCCAGGATCACCCACGCTACTGTACATGTAGAACATAAGATTAGAAAACTAATTTTCAAATATAACCAAGTTAATCAACAAAATGAACATATGGTGAGTGCATTTACTTTAACCTATAAACATTACGGACCTCTACTTTTCAACAATTAAATACCATTCATCTTCTTCTTCATCCAACTCATCAACATCTGTATCAGGATCTGGTTCTGAATAGATATTGATGAAAGGAGCATTCACATCGTCATCATCATCAAAGTCATCTTCGCTAATATAGTCATCCATATCGTCAATGAGATCATCGTCTTCTACATTTGCATGATCAACCTCTTCAACTTGTTCATCTAACACATTGACTGCAGCCTGATCTCAATCATCACCATCTTCTTCTTATTCGTGATTATCTTCATCATCTAGTACATGATTATACTTTATTGGTCTTCCTCTTGGATCGTATTGAACAACGTATGACCAACCTGCTTTACTTGGTACCTCGGAGTAAAAGACTTGCTCACATTGACTTGGAAGAACATAAGGCTCTATACCCGGTTCAAATGCCCTTGTATTAACCATGGATCACAGTTAACATGATCAATAACAGTTCTTTCAGGATCACGTTCATGCATCTGTATCCTGTACCACTTCACCTCAAACAAAACTATATTAAAGGAATTAAAATCGCACTCAATAATGTCCCCCAAGTGCCCATAGTACCTATTCTCAGTTTCTTCTGGATGTCTATCACTTCTAGAGGAAACATTGGTTACTTTAAACACTGCAGTTATCCCACAATCCAAGGTTTTCATGTTATCATCCAACTTTTTGATATGAAATTTACGACCATTACACCACATAGCCTTGTGATGTTTCAACTGCAACATTGACAACAAGTTAAAAATACATTGTGAATTAATAAACATCATATAGGACTTAGTAAATATAATTGAAAACTTAAACAAATGAAATGTAATTGGAAAAATGGATCAAAGTAACTAGAAAAAATGTGGGTTAACAATTTACTTTCCTTTTTATCTTTTAAACCATAGGCTAAATCAACTTCCCTTTGCGACATAAGTTCAGGAAATTGATGTCGAATACGATGAGTTGTTTTAATCATGTTACTGACCCCTTCCCATGACAACCTACCGTAGAATTCTTCACAATCTTATATCCAATGCTCCATCCAATCAAGGTTGTTTGCAATTTATAAATGTAAAGCATGCCACACTCGACCAACTATAGGAAAAACTAACAATTCAATATCATTAATTAGATATCATTAAAGGAACATAGTTTAATATAGTTGAAAATGCATAATTAATAAAAAAAAGTTAAAAAAAATATGATAATATAAAATTGGAAAAAATACACGTGTAATATATTAATTCAACAATGTATAATAATTAACTTTCATAGTCCTCAATGTACCTCTCCCCAATAGGACATCCCCTTGAAATTTGTTGATGGAGTCAAGATGCCAAATGTGAGGCACATTCATATTTTCTACTAATTTAGGTAGATATTCACTAATATACACCATGCATTGATATACCATATATCCTTCAACCATAGAACCCTTAGGATGTTCTCTTTGTCTAGCAAAATCCTTCAATGTCTTCAACTGCCTCTCCACCATCCACATCGACCTTATGTGTACTGTTCCATATAATTCAATCTCCTCAACTTGGTGTATGAGGTAGTGTTCTTGTGCATTGAAAAATGCTGGAGTTAGATACTGTTGCATTTCACACATTGGTCGGGGAATTTCTCTCTTCCAATGCCTTATATCTTCTTTATGGATTTCTTTTGATGAAAGCCAGCTAAAAATGATGCTATAAAATAATATCAAGGCATATATAATATTTGCGGGAAAAACATAATATGTCAATAAGTTCTGCTACAAATCACAGACCAAGTACATTTTCTATGTAAAACATTACTTACCTCATGTATTTTCCAAGAACATAAATAATATGTTTTATGTTGTTGTCAAAGTCGTCTCGGAGAGATAAAGGTAGAACATACTGTATAAAAAAAAACATAATTATTAATATTTATTTCAAAATAAGAGAATAAAATTAATAAAATAGTGCATACCAATAATGAAATATATTATAGACTCATAATTACCTTAATGAATGTATGCCAATCATGTGTTTTAACCCCGGAAAAATCACTCTTTTTAGTCAAGATATTCTTTATGTTTGACGAAAAACCAGTTGGAAACCTGATTTTTTTTATGACCTCTTTTACAATATTGCTCTGTTGCTCCATCAAGCACCAAGGAATATTAATATTCTGTTGATGCCCATCGCCATTAGAATTAATGATCACACTTTGCAATGCGTGATTAGCTTCTTGGATGTCACTACAAATCTTTCCAATTTTTTCTTTATCAGTCCTTCCATCTAATATTCGCCATAACATTTCTATTATGTTCTTCCCGATATGCATTGTATCAAACAAATGAACTATTTGTAGGTGCTCGTAGTATGGAAACCTACTAAATTGAATCAGGTAAATTTTCATTCCTCATAGAAGCCCATTCGTGCCTTAACAACATTCATGAAACATCAACAAAATCAAATTAACACTAATTAATCAATATCGGTATAGCATATCACGCTGAACATAATCAATAAAAAACAAATTTGGTATACCTAGACGGTTTCTATTTTATTCCAACTTCCATAGGTGAGGTGTCATTCTTTGTTGTTTTTTTCCATTCTCTTCTTTACCATTAAATTTTTCTTTGTCTGTAGTTTGATAACTATGGTTCTTAGGCAGAAAGTGCCTATACTCATCGAACACTTCCTTTGCTAAACTCCTTGAACGATGAGATTTTATCCTAGGACCGCAAACTAGACATGTAAATTTACCCTTTGTTTGAAGAACTACAAGATATATTAATTCGTGTAGAAAATTAGAATTACCATTTAAAATAATGCATGATATTTTCAACAGATATATAAAATATTAAGGAACAAAAGAAAGTAACAATATACCACAAAAATGTGTTAACCCGGGAGCATCATGAATTGTGCATATAAGTATTCCATGGAATTGAAATTGTTTTTTCCCTATTGGTCTAGAGATGTCATACATAGTGACACGAACCCATAACTTCAACAACTCATCGATAAGAGGCTCAATATATACTTTCATATCTTTAACCCACTACTTTCCTAATTGGTCCAACATACATGATTAATTATATTTAGCGCCTGTATGTCATTATATATAAAATACATAATTATCATGCACGAAACAAATCAATGAAATATTTAGTGATCAGACTTTCAAGTAAAAAATTACATATTAATTAAATACCTAGAACAATCATTGCCAACATTGTGTGCTCTCTCTTGATCGACATCCAAGGAGGAAGGTTATTGTTTATAACAAAAATAGGCCACACTAAGTAGGTAGAATGAAGCTCCCCAAATGGATTGACACCATCAGCTGCCAACGAAATCTTAACATTACAAGGTTCTTCTTTAAATATTGGCAACTTTTCATTGATGTACCTCAATGCAAAACCATATGCAAGCATTCGAAGAACATCGTTCCGACTTCTGTTCTTTGCATGGAAATCCATAAACTGTGCTATACTTTGACACCTGAACAACTACCAGAAACGTGGAATTATCGGAATATAACGAAGAACTTTTTGAGGCACCTTTTTTGTCACTTTATCGGTTTGATACCTACTTGTTTGACATTGTGGGCATTCATTTTATAATGCATATTGTCCATAGTATGTGATATGATCATTATGACATGCATCAATAGCTTGATACTCCATTCCAAATTCTTTCATAATGAAATATATCTCTCGATATGTGTGTGGTAAAGTATTTGAAGTTGGTAATAGAAATTCACCTAACAATCTACAAAATTCAAAAGAATAACTCAATGTAAACAATATTAATCATCAATATCGCATCAAAACTTTACAAGTTAGATAACAATAGCAATAATATAGGAAAAAATTCAACCCTTTCTATAGATGTGAACATGCAGACAAAAATAATTAACAAATTACATACCTTAGTATCTGTCTCAGATAGGTGTTTAATAAACCATTCAAAACCTTCAAGTTTACTAACAACAATATAGTAGATAGAAGATTTTTTTTTGAGCCTTCATAAAGAGGTTGACGTGACTTCTTGAGTAGAGGATCAACATCATGACTATCATCCTGGTTGTCCTCATCCATTGGAGCAAACATGCCTTGGATCAATCTATGTATCTCATCTTCCTGATTTGTATCACTAATGTTATCTACATCCATATCATCAGTAATAACTTGATCATCTTCAATATTATGATGTAGAAGTTCATCAAGCTATAAATGAGTATTTATGCTAGTACTTGGCAAATAACTCTCTTGAGGGTGAAATTTTGGGGGCATTGTCTATAAATTTACAAACAACATAGAAAAATTAGTGTGTATAGAACATATAGTAAAAAAATAAGACATTTTACTGAAATTCATGACATGATGACTATTACAGTGAATATATTAAAAATTGAATAACGACCTCTTACCAGGGGACGATATTCATAGCCCCCTTCGGCGTGCCCCTTCTCCCTACAATGTCTTTCAGTTGTTGTTATTAAAAGTATTTTTTTTTGCAAGCCCCTACAATCAGAGCAAGGACAATAACATTTTCCATCTCCTCTTAAACTGAGCAAGCTTCCTTGCATTTTCATTCATAGTGACAAATCCTTGTAGTGGTACAAGTAATTGTCTTACCTATACCATACCAAACAATAACTTGTCAATTATATTAGATATTATAAGTATATTTATGAATACAGTATATTATAAACCAATTTCTATATTTATAAAGAAAAACATGAAAACTAAAGTTTTCATTAATGCCAACAAGTGTTGTGCAATGGCCTTTGATATACTCAAAAGGAGACCTTGATAGTTTGGGCATTGGAAGAGTACTAGGTGGCCCAAATTAATGTTCCAAATGAAAGTTGTACTTGATGCATGCTTACCTTATATATATGAATTTACCATATGATTGTTGAGTAAGACTCTCTCTAGTTTTGGATATCATATTGGTTGGAAAAAAGAATGGATTTAAGAAACACTTGTCCTTTGTATCTGATTGTATGGCTTATATTATTGGACAAACATAAAAGAGAAAACAAATAAGAAGGGTGACAGAACCATGTGACATAGTTGAAGCTCACAGTTCAATTGTTGAAGAATACAAGGCAATCACAATCATAACTGAATGTTGTAAAAAAAATTGACTCTCATTAACTCCAGCCTTTTTATAAAAGTCTTATTCATTTTTGTTAAAAAAAGTGATGTTAGGCCACTAAAATAACTTGCACAATGTCCTAGCTGTCATGTATTAAGATACATCAAATAAAGACATTTATTTTTTGGTATAGATTAATTAAACCAATTGTATCTTGGAGGTTACTTAATAGACATTGTGTGTTTTCTTACATCGTAATGATGATAATATATACTTCCAATGTACCATCTTCTCGTGTTAAGTATTTCCATAACCTTTAATTCAAAAGAAGACAATAATCTTGTTATATGTAATATGGGTGACCTAGTTCTAATCTATTATATCATATTTCTCTACAGTTATTATAAATACATTCATAGATACATTTAATAAATGGAAAAAAAAATTAGCCTAACCCTAATAGATGTATCATTTAACAATATTACCCTCACCCATTTAGATGTATCATGGAAAAAAATTAGCCTGACCCATTTAGGTGTATCATGGAAAAAAAAAATTAGCCTAAGCCTCATTACTAAACAATATCAAATTACAACCCTTATACAAATATAGACAAAAAAATATAAAATACTAACCTTGCAAGTTCAAAATCAGAGCTATGTAGAATATCCAAGCTCAGACAATCACCTCGCAAGTTCAAAATCCGCACTCAATGTATCGCAACTATAGCAAGTGTGTAAATAATGGTTAGAGTATGTAGTATATATAGCTCGACCTTTGTCTCTATTACAAGGAAAATTGCAACATAGAAATTTCGTCGCTATAGGGACGAAAGTTCGTGGCAAATTAAACATTGTCACTATTGCCACGGTTTTCTGCCATGTAAATTAAAACAATAAAAAATCATTCCATTAACCCACGAATGTTGAAAACGTGGAAATATTGCGTGGAACAACCCGCCCATATGTACTAGTGAATAGGTATACCTCATTGTAATTGTACAATTTAAATATGATCAATATGTTTTCTTATTATGTTTTTTTCGTGAGTATTTTGGTTTTGTTTAGATAAATTTTTCTATATTTTTGTTGCATGGTGCTGATCGGTGCACCTCCCTAGTAGTAGATTAGACAAGACCAACCTCGATGTAACACGTATACCTCATTGTACTTGTACTAATATAATATTCGAAAGATGTTTTTATTATTATTTCTTTTCATGAGTATATTGGTTTCATCTCGATAATGAATTCTATATTTTTGTCACAGGATAGTGATTGGAGCATCTCCCAAACTGTTGATCAGAGGAGTACACCATCCTCTAGGAAGCAGGTATACCTCATTGTAATTGCACAAATATAATTATATGAGCAATGTGTTTTTTTATTATGTTTTTTTCATGAGTATATTGGTTTCTTTTAGATAATTTGTTCTATATTTTTGTTGTAGGGTGTTGATCGAGGCACCTCCCTAGTAGTAGATCAGACAAGACCATCCTTGAGGCAGCATGTATACCTCATTGTAATTTTACTACTATAATATGTGCAATATGTTTTTTTATTATTTATTTTCATGAGTATATTGGTTTCATTTCTATAATGAATTCTATATTTTCATCACAGGATAGTGATTCGGGCATCTCGTCGACAATTGATCATAGGAGTACACCATCCACAAGGAATAATATATACCTCATTATAATTGCACATATATAATTATATGAGCAATATGTTTTTTTTTGTGTGAGTATACTGGTTTGCTTTCGATTATTTTTTATACAATTTTTGTTGCAAGGAAGTGATTGGGGTAAGTCCCTGGCCATTGATTATATGAGTACACGATCCTCAAGGAAACAAGCATACCACATTATAATTGTACAAATATAATATGATCAATATGTTTTCTTTCTTATGTATTTTTCTTGTGTATATTGGTTTCATTATGATAATGTTTTCTACATTTTTGTTGCAGGGTGATGATCAGGGAAAATCCCCAGTTGTGGATTAGACAACACTAGCCTTGAGGCAGGAGGTATATCTAATTGTAATTTTAAAAATTGAACATGAGCAATATGTTTTTTTATTATTTTTTTCCTCGGTCTATTGCTGTCATTTCAGTAATGTTTTATATATTTTTGTTGCAAGCTACCGATTTGCATTTGATCTAGCATTAGAGCAGACAATAGATATTGACGTGGATGAGATCATGTGCGATGTTGACATCATATCTTCGCTAGAACCAATTAAGATGATAGAGAAGACCTTAAAAAAAATTCATGAGGATATGCTTCGTCTGCGATTCATTCAACCACAAACATATGAGATTAGAAAAAAGGTTGATGCTTTGGTAAAGAGATCTCAGGACTTGAAAGTAACTTATGGGATCCTGAAATAGAAGATAAATTCATTTAGTATTTTATAATTTTTACTTGTATATGATCGTGAACTAAAATATGGTTTGTATTTACAGGATTTTTTGCGTCCACACACTAGTGGTCAGGGCGGTGTTGGTACTAGTGATGCTCATGGAGAGTCGTCACATGAGAAAATGACTCCACTTCCATCTCATGTTCCATTGTTATCAACTAAACAGTCAGAAACACATTCCGTGACACCACCGAGGCAAGATCTGAGTGCACCCGCTAGTGGTCGGCACACGCTAGATCATAAAGAAGAAAGGGTCGATGCAGAGACTAGTATTAATATTGCTTAAGCAACAATTCCTGGATCTTCGCATGTCACTAGCAGGGGTACAATACATACCACATTTTTCATGGACGAAGATATCATTCCCATAAAGATAGAGAAGATCCTAGGTATTTCTACATTGTTTAAGTTATTTTTTATAATTTGATTGTAATATACTCATAAAACATTGTTTTTCAACTAACGATGAGATGATCGTCTCGGAAGAAATGATGTTTTTTATAAACATATAAATGATTTGTGATTGGGAATATTTGGGCCCACAATCCACACAAGGTGGGATAAAAAAAGTAAAAGTTTAAAAGACGAGCTCACTAATTGCTTGGTTGGCCTGTTCGGTAGTGGGACCTTTAATCGAGTGGAGGTCCAAAAGAATGTTGACCAACATATGAAGATGGTGAGGGACCAATATAGGGTTCATATATAAAGGAATCCTATGTATGAGTTCCCTCCAATGATTCCATGAAGAGAGTGGAAATCCCTAGTGGAAGATGGAAAGGAGAGGGCTTTGAGAAAAGAAGGAAAGCTATCACCAGGCATAGGAAGGTATGCAATAATTTCCATAATGTAATTATAAACCTTATTATTATTATTATTTATATCAAATTTGAAACATATCACGTATTTCAACATTTTCATAGGATTTCAGACACATCAAATGCCATAAAGGAAAGACAAGAAAAAAATGGATAGCAGAAGCTTGGGCCTGGTTGTTATTCGAATTTGGTGGCACAAATAGTAAGTATCAAAAAACCAATATTGCATCCAAATAATAAATTGTAAATTATTTTCATTTTATCGACTATAAAATTTAAATTCATGACGTTATGCAAATATGAATTCCGATCGATTCAAGGAAGTGCCCACCGAGGAAGACTTGAAGCTTGTCTTATAGCATGGCTTTAGAGTTGTTGTCGAACATCGAAAAAGCTTGTCTAGGAAAACACAGTCTTCCAGGGATCCATATTGCACGTAGGTATATAAAATCAATGAAGTTTAATTAAGATTTATTTCTTGTGCAATCTATTCATTATAAATATTTGCGATAAAATATTGAATCTGTTTTGAGCAGGAAAGCAACGATCCACTTAATGTTGAGGATGGAGAAAATTCAATCGAAGATCATGCTTAGAATCCCGGTAATGAATGTATTCATATGCTACAATTTAAAATATTGCATTCCAAATGGTGAATATTAATTTTACTTTTCCATGTTTCAACTACAGAGCATGCAGAGGGTCATACTATACAAGATGAACCTAGACAGGAATATGAAGTACATGATGTGGCCACATCAGTTAAAATACACCTCTATAATGTTTTTTTTAATGAAATACTTGCCATTATAATTAAAAAAAATATCAGAGTAACATTTTTACATTATTGCAGCAAATTTGAACCCCTTGCAACAACATCCACATCGTGAGTACTCTACTAGGAGGACAGTATGGCAAGTTGTATATGCCACAAGAACTGAACAACAAGTTGCAAAAGATGATTTCCCTGCTGATTTTGTCAAAAGAGAAAAAGCTATAAAGAAGTGAATGAAGAAACACTATGTATACTTATTTTTTATAATATAATGTCATGCATTATTTTTTTCCTACTAAATGAATGAATGGATTAATGAATGTTATATTTTAATGAATGAATGATAAATGTTTTTTTATGATGAAATCCACATGTTTAAACATACTTTTTTTCAAGTACATGCATTGGGTATGGGGAATTGAGAGTGATGTGAGGCGGGGGAGGAGCAATAAGAGATTCCACCTTCACGTGGTTGGCCCTGTTTAGTAGATAATATTAAATTATTCTCGAAAAAAAGAGGAGGACAATGAGGTATTTATACCTTCCATCGATGAAGTAGCTTCAATACCTATCATAAGTGAGACCACACTCTTATGATCACAAGATAAACTAGGTTTCAACCCATCAAACCATTCACACGTGCAAGTGATCATCTCAAGTATAGAAGGGTTTCACCATTAAACAACCACTCCTAGGTCTACAAACCGAAATATTTTGCCTTCAAAACAACAAGAAGAAAATTTCATCCCAATAAACTCCCCCTAGATATAATAAGTCAATTCCAAGCAATGTTGGTTGCTTCGTCATCCGTATCATAGAAGTGAACATCCAAGTACATCAATATCACATCATGTTCCCAAGAAAGGAATCTCTCCAAAATCCATCAATCATGACATCACATCAAGCTCCAAGTCATCCAAACAAAGCATCTCACCATGCTCAAGGTCTTCGCGTTAGTGCTCTTGTAGACAATAGATCCATTTATCACCACTAAAACCTACCCTATACAATATATAGTCTTTCCAAAACCAGATAAAGTTTCCCATACTAGAGATTACATGATTATGATGCCTAAAGTTTCCCATACTAGAAAATATTTTGTGAACAGGTTGAAGGAATCATGCCTTCAATGGTTAAAAAACCATCTACATTTTTCATTCTCAAAGATGTTGATGCACCTGCAGAAAGAATGCATCCATGACATGGAGACTGAATTTCGAATAGGTTGGTCTATATAGAAGACAAAAAAAAAATGTCTCAAAATTGCAAGCGATTCTTGCATAACCAAACAAAGAAGATAAAAATAATCTTGCTCGATAAAACGCTAAAAAAAGGCCAATTGATGTAATCGTTAAAGTATGGAATGAACTTGTAAAAGAATATGAGAAATTAGATGCATGGAGGAAGTCCAGAGAGGAGAGTACCCAAGTAATTAAATTTTCTCATAACATTATATCAAAATTATTAAACGATTTTTATGCTTTATTTGTGCATACTTAAATTGATTTGGTAGATTTTTTAGGACAAGGAATCCAAGGCTAGGATTTCCAAACTTCGTGCCATGCATGACAATGGCCATAAAGGTCTAGAAGCCTTGATATGTACTTTTTTAAGTATATTTATTTTGTAGAATCGTATCTTTTTTAATTCCTAGAAAAAAGTAAATGATTGCATAATAATTAGTTTAACTAGTCCATGTGTCATGTGCTTTATAAGAGGAGAAACATGGTCGCCATCCAACACCATTTGGAAAAAAAAATTACAAAGCAAAAAGTGGACCGACTTTGTAATTTGGATGGAGAACGAGGTATCAATCTTTGACTAATAACTCTTGTTCAGACCTTTTACTACATTTCCATTCTTTCTTTGGGAATCTATAATCTTAGGTGGTTGATCACATTTATTAGAATTGAACTTAGGCACACTACACCCTTCCAAATATAGAATAGGTTGTCCCAAGTCATACCTTTCCTCATCCCATTCATAACCAATAAGAAATTGAATGACACATCAATTTTGTCCCTTTTTATTCCTTTTTTCATTCCTTTTCGTTGTAGATGTGAATAACAACCCTCATCTTTCTCATTACCTTGGTCTTCTACATTCTGTGTAATTTATGCTTGCGAATGCAGAAAAACTTGGGCCTAGCATTTCCTTTAGTCACCATGTTGTGGATGTGGAATTCATTTATCGAATGTTGAGAAATCCATTGAATATGTTCTCTATCAATTCCCTTCCATTTCTCATCCCATCCTATTGTGGATGTGGAAGTCATTATCCAAATTTCATGACCTTAGGACTTCACATTCTTCTCTACATGTCAATGCAAAAGGTGCTTACTTAACCTTTCAAATGTATTCTCAATCTTTCTTCTTTCGCATCAATATTTGGGTGTAGACATTGAATACCTTCCCAATAGTTTGCTTCCCTCTGTATGCCTAGAACTCATGCAGATGTTGACGGTGGACCTACATGTGGCATTCTCATTTAGAATTTGGTTCAATGGAAGTGTACAATGTTGAATCTCTTTATGGACATTGAAACTTTCCTCGTACCATAAATTATTAAGTATTAAACACACATACTCCAAGAGATTGATAATGGGGGTCGGTGCATGGATTTGGTCATATTTTAGAATCCTTACGAGCTATGGCATGATAAAAATATGTTGAGCATAAAGAAGTCTGAGCCTTTTTGTGGAGACATCGTAAATGTGTTGGCTTGAGAACATAAATAATTTCATTGGACAAAGGCATACAAATAGTATTCAAGGATATCATAGGAAAAGATAAGAAGAGTAAACAATGCTATATAGGGATGGATAAAGTTGGATCTATGATAGATCCTTTTTACTTTAGGGAATTAGTATGGTGGTGTAGTATGAGGTCTTATGCTAAACATATAATCATACAAATGAAAGGAGGAATAGATCTAGTGCCTCTTACCCCAACCACACTCAGGAGGTTGTTGTGCCTTCTAGACCCAAATAGAGTTTTGGAACTCCTTGAAGTTGACACATTTTTGGAATCTCAAGGCTCATAAGATTGAACCTCTTAAAGGAATATCTTGCATAGCCATTAATGAGTTCTTTTATCCCTTGCCAAATTGTAGTCAGTCGTATGATGGACCCATATTATGAATTGCCTTGGATTTTCACCCACTTGGTTGGTCAAGAGACTATGACATATGTTCCCAAGTATGTGTTGTATGTGTTACACTTCACTTTGTGATTGAATGTGTTTTTTAACTAGGAACAAATTACCTCAAATGAAATATATCATCAACTTAAAAATTTAACCAAATTTAAAAGATTCTTTGTGATGGTCTATTTGGTATTTGCATTGGTTTTCTGTAATACTTTTGAAGCAATGAGCCCAAAAGAAAATATTCTTTATGAAATTGAACCAATCCAATGTTGGTACATGACTCTATTGAGACACAATGCCATTTCATTTTTATCATGTCCAAGATTATTTTGTCAAGAAGTGTAGGCATGTGTAGATAGGGAAGGAACCCAAAAGGTGACCATGGAAGAAAATACCTTTGTTTTCATAAGAGGATAATATATTTTGGAAGAAATTCATACATACATTAGACTGCATGCATTTTAGGGAAAAATTCGTCTCTTAATTCTTTTGCAATAGGTTAATCTTGATTAAATCATGTAGATAGTATAAAAAATGGTTTATGTTCTTCAATAAGAACAAGAAAATGGAATTCATCTCTTTACCTTTAAATTGTATAGGATGTTCAATTAGATTATAGCAAGTTTTTGTAATATTTTGGGCAAGATCTGACCCAGATATTAACTCCACTTTAAAAAACTTTTACAACTTTACTAGTCAAATTTTCTGTCAATTCCTTCAAACTGGGCAGGAGGTAAGTGAGGGGTACTGAGGTAAGGATTGAGTATGGTGGGATGAATGTTTAATTATGGAAAATGTATGAGGTTAGGTGTAGCATCAGGTCAAGGAGGTCATATCAGATTTGTCTTATGCACAAGGTACCAGTACCATTCACTTTTCAACATAGAACAAGTCTATGTCTACTTCGAGGCTCCATGGGTAGCTGGCATATGCATACTGGAAAAGGGGGGGATACTGGAAGTTGATGATAGAGTTTATATCATTCAATTGATGGCTGGTTATATTCAGAAAGATATTTTTGCAGACTTGTGAAAGTTTGGGAAGAACTGGTATTTTTGGGCTCTCCTGGGATTGTTGAGATAGTATTTTATTATCTTTCCAAAACGAGTCTAAAAGCATCTAAATTCTTGTTTTGTGGACTGATATGGTTAATATATCAGGTTATTTACCTACTGCAAAAGACGAGAGGTCAAATGGGTGCTCATATTACATTTTACAAGGAAATGAATAAAACTAGTCTAGGAAAACCATCCAAAGAGCTAGTATTGCCTTTTTAACTGAAAAATGACTTTAATGAATTAAAATATATGCAATGAAATATTATGCAGATATAATATACTCATATGTACAGTGACACATTGATTTTATGATAACAGAATGATCATTTTATTCCAGATGCTTTCTTCTCTAAACAATTTTCCTTACAGGCTAGAAATTACATTACATTCGATGGAGAATGGAGAGAAGAATTAGAATATTATTGTGTCTCTACTATGTAGTTAGGATCGGTCCATATACAGGTCATATGATTGTCATTTTCTGCTTACTAAGCTTCTGAACTTGACTGGGGCACATTCGCTAAGTCATCCCTCTCCTTCAGGGAAAACTCCTCTAGATTTAGTTGTGAATGTGAGAATGAGTGAGAAGAGAAGTATGGATCTGATCTGAAGCTTGTTACTGATCTTGAAAACCTCTGATGTCTGCAACAATGGCTGTATCAACTCTCATTCAGCACTTGGGTGCACTCCCAAGATCTATCTTCTTCAACGGATGAATCTTCACCAAAACTAGCTGTAGAATTATTGTTGGAGGAATCCTATTCTCCAAATAACTGAGGATCTTCAATGGAGGCTAGAAGCATAGGTTAATGGCTGCAATATCTTGATATGAACCTGCACAACACTCATTGGAAACTATGGGCCTTGGGGCACATCACCCAAGAAGCACAGCTGAGGCACATCACTCAACTAGAGAAGCATTAGAGCTCTCATGAGAAAACATAAATGATCAAAAGTTGTCAAATGGAGTTAGTTGGATTCTTTTATAAACTTCATGATGACTTGTTGAGAAAGTTCTTGGATTAGTGACCTGTGAGAGTAGGTTACCCACTTTCCCATTCTACTCCAAAGCCACGAGGGCACATTTCTTGAGGAGAAGAGCAACTTTTGAGCTTTCAAAACTTTCTTTCCTTCACCTCCTTCAGTGAATTTGGGCAACTGCACTTTAGGTAGCTTTTTCTGGTTGTTGCTATTTTCTTTCTGAAAGATTTTCTGAAACTTTCCACTTTCTTTACTTTCCTCTTTCCTGCTTTTGTCTGATTCTACCATCTTTTGTCAATTTCCTTTCTAGGTTCATCTTGCCAACTTGTCTCCATTAGATTCCTTAGCTTTTCTGAGACTTTACCACTTAGGAAAGTTTGGCTCACTTGCCAATTCGAATTTCCTATCCAAGTCATCAGCCACTTGGCACATTTATTAGTAATAAAGATTTAAATGACAATAATATAGCTCAGAAATAATTTTGCTAAGCAATTAATTAATTATCCAGTAATTAATTAACTACTATGGTGTAATTGCCTCAAAACTTCCCCAATTAATTAATAAATCACCTTAGCACTTGGATTGTGGGTTAATAACTTCATGGGGGGACCTCCTTATCCCTTTAATTCCTCAAATTCACCCTTAGGAATCTTCCTTTATCCATCCATTAATTATTTAATTAATGCGTAGGTGACTTAGGCTAGAATCACCCCATGGACCATACAAAAAATATGGGGATATGACAGTCCTCCCTTCCCAAGATTGCTTGTCCTCCAGCAATTTTAGGATCCCACCAAGCTTCTGCTGCACCACTCTGATTAAATTTCTCCCCATCCATTGAACAGTCTGAAAATTAAACTTGGGCCTTCAAAAAAAAATGAAGAACAACTGCACTATAATCTATATCTACAATTAACCAATAATGAACAAAATTTTCAACCCAACTAGGATAACTTGAGTAGAATTCCTGGAACCCACTCTTTCTTTTACAAGGAGCAGAATTCTCCTGTCATCTTTGGAAATCCGTCACTCAAGTGTATGCCAGGATCCCAAAGTATCAACTACATTTTCCCCATCATCATAATAATTTTAAAGAATCTGTCATCAAACATTTGCCTTTTCATCTAGGGAATAACTGCTAGGGCATTGCTTCCAACCAAACCAAGTGGGGAGAAAAATGTCTCTTCCATTGAAAACATCCAATGGCTCAACTCTCTGCCATTGGAGAAAAATTTCAAGCATCCCTCCCAGCATGTGGATTCCCTCCACACACGCCAACCTCTGCAAGTAAAATGTTCCATTAATTTAACTTGGCAGCTTTCCTGCTTAGCTACCTTCCCTTGACCATAAGCATAAAAAATTTTGCAAGGAAGTTTCATGTTTTCCAGGTAACTTTCACCCAATACATATGTGGATGAGTGACATCAAATGGCTGCAAAATATACTTTTGCTGCTGCTCACAATTCAAGACAATGTCAGTTATAATAAGAAATTTATTGCAGAAAAAAGTGAACTTTTTACCTTCCAGATTTTCTTTTCTAGTGAGGCCTCTATTCGTCCATCTGGTGGGTGAATCAAAGATCCTCCTTTCTGATTTATATGAGCTATAATCAGCCATCTCTACTGCAATAAGATCTATCTCCCATAGGAGCAGATCATGATCCACCCATGGTACATGTGGCATCAATAAGAAAAAATTCTTCACCCATTGTTCATTCCCCATTGTTATTGCTGAACCCATGACATGCGGGGAAGGACTGTGAGCCTTCTTTGTATGTCTGCAACCTTTAGTAATCAGACTTATGGCTACAACTTCTTCATTATTGGCTGGCCCAAATTGGGTGCTCTCATCCCACTTTTCCATGGGAGAGTGACTGTTTCCAAGGAACAACTCAATTTCCCTTAGAAAATGATCAGGTGCTTGGTTTTCATGAAACTGTTCTGCACACTCCTCAAGCACATGTAAATATAAATGATCCTCATGATCCACCATATCATGAGATTCCTCCTTATGATCATGAATGCTTTCACCCTAATGAAATTGACAGAATGGTGTGTAGGAGGGTAGGGAGGATCTTTGCAACTTTTCATGAAGTTGCAATATTTCTGTCTTGGATTCTTGGAGGGAACTTTGAGTGATTCTCAAAGAATATTGGGTGGCCATTAATTCATCATTGAGCTTTCTGATCTCTTCATCAATCCTCAAGGATGTACCATGAAACAATTCTACAAGCTCCAACAAACTATCTCTATCAGAAAGCAGTTTCAAGAATTTACCTTTTATGCTTGCCATGGCTTTCTGAAACTCTTCCATGTCTCTCATGGAAGACTGGTCCCCCAAATTCCAACAGAGGTTATTCATTAAGGCATGGGTGTCATTGAGGGTTTGAAGGGCTTCTTGAATTTTGTATTCATTCATCTTCAATGTCCCTTCAAGGAAATGAGGTTCTGCCATGCAAACCTACTCTTCTTCTAGCTTCGTAGGATCAACTTCAGCTGCTTTTGTTGAAGTTATGAAAGTTGATCCATATTTTGGGGCTGCAAGATATTCATATTTCATATCATGAATATCAGATCTTTGGCTGCAACTGGGGTGCTCATTCATCTTTGGTGCACCGGTAAGTCTTTCTCTCCAATTTTTAGCCCTCCCTAATTCAGGAGTCTCAACCCCTGGGGGTTAAACCAAACTCATATTCTCCTCTGAAGTGGCTGCCCCATCATGCTGACACATAGGAATATATAAATCAGAATTGAAAAAATTCCCATGTGTTATGTTTTCTCCTCCTTGTGATCGTGTGTTGGTGGTTTGGTCTTCCACCAATATCTCATTTTCAATTTCTGTTGTTGCAAGACCTTCTTCTTTCTCCATGGATATTGCACCCATAACACCTTCATCAATGGGAATCTCCATGTCCCCCACATATATGTTAGAGTACACATCTTTAGATGCTTCCTCATAGTTAAAACATTCCTTAGTGGATTCTCTTCCGTTCATGTAGGCATCCTACAAACACCCTTCTAGTGATTCAGCTTGGTCACTACATTCACCCTTATCACCAAGGATATGAAACTCAACATCCAGGGAATCCCTTGTGCAGTAATTGTCTTCTAATGTGGCTACAACATAATCATGACACAATTCAGTACAAAAATTTGAAAGTGGTCCATTCCTTTGCATCATGCTTCTCTCTTCAATGGGTGGGGTTATGGTGCCTTATTCTACCACTGGTTCTACTGGTTCACATATAACTGATGTGTGGTCAATTTCTACTACCTTGTGAAGCTCATGTAGTGTCTTTGGATCTGATGTATGTTCTACTTTTAGATCTGATCTGAAATATGGTTCAACACCCCTAACAATACCAATATCATCCGAGATGATCTTGAGATCCTCATCATAGAATCTTGTAGTAGATTCTTCTTCTATTTTGTCAACAATCTCATGATTGGGTTTTGGGTCCTGTTTCTCCTTGGTTGTCTTAGGATGAAGATTCTTGGAGGATCTTCTTGAAGAGGATCCAAAATTTTTTGTGAAGTCACATGCATCCAATGCAACTTTGATATCTTTTATTATA
Source organism: Larix kaempferi (assembly GCA_027924585.1). Taxonomy (NCBI): domain Eukaryota; kingdom Viridiplantae; phylum Streptophyta; class Pinopsida; order Pinales; family Pinaceae; genus Larix; species Larix kaempferi. The sequence continues at coordinate 149,039 of BSBM01001222.1, read as the reverse complement.
TCTTCCATAGAAGGTTTACCTTTAACTGTAGAACATGTAACTTTTTCTTGAATATGGCTATCAGAATAACCATAGTCTGTTATGTCAATCATGATCTCATGGGAGATGCTTATGGAAGGTACTTCTTGGGAATTCTATTCCTCATACTGTCTGCAATATTCTTCATACTGCTCATCATAATCTTCATCATATTCCTCATAAGAATAATCTTCTTCCTCATACAACTCAAAGTATGAATCTTCCATGACATGGAACTAATTTCACAACTACAATTTCAAAATAGTGTTGAGCTACTTTTCCACTCAGATTAACTTTCCACGGGCCGAGCCAAGGGAAGTGCTCGGATACCACTGTAATATCCTGGGAAAGATCTGACCCAGATATTAACTCCGCTTTAAAAAACTTTTACAACTTTGCTAGTCAAACTTTCTGTCAATTCCTTCGAATCGGGGAGGAGGAAAGTGAACGGTACTGAGGTAAGGATTGAGGATGGTGGGGTGAATGTTTAATTCTGGAAAATTTAATAGTTTAGGTGCAGCAGCAGGTCAAGGATGTCAGATCAGATTTGTCTTATGCACAAGGTACCAGTACCATTCACTTTTCAACATAGAACAAGTCTGTGTCTACTTCGAGGCTCCCTGGGTAGCTGGCATATGCATACTGGACAAGGGGGGGATACTGGAAGTTGATGACAGAGTTTATATCAGTCAATTGATGGCTGGTTATGTTTAGAAAGATATTTTTGCAGACTTGTGAAAGTTTGGGAAAAACTGGTATATCTGGGCTCTCTTGGGATTGTTCAGCTAGTAATTTCTTATCTTTCCAAAATGAGACTAAAAGCATCTAAATTATGGTTTTGTGGACTGATATGGTTAACATATCAATTTATTTACCTACTGCAAAAGATGGGAGGTCAAATGGGTGCTCAGATTGCATTTACAAGGAAATCGCTAAAACTAGTCTAGGAAAACCATCCAAAGAGCTAGTCTTGCCTTTTTAACTGAAAAATGACTTTAATGAATTAAAATCTCTGCACTGAAATATTATGCAGCTATGATATACTCATATGAATAGTGTCACATTGATTTTATCATAACAGAACCATCATTTTATTCCAGGGGCTTTCTTCTCTAAACAATTTTCCTTACAGGCTAGAAATTACATTACATTTGATGGAGAATGGAGAGAAGAATTAGAAGATTACTATGTCTCTACTATGGAGTTAGTATCAGGTCATATATAGGTCATATGACTGCCATTTTCTTCTTACTAAGATTCTGAACTTGACTGGGGCGCATTCGCTAAGTCATCCCTCTCCTTTAGGGAAAACTCCTCTAGATTTAGCTGTGAATGTGAGAATGTGTGAGAAGAGAAGTATGGATATGATCTGAAGCTGGTTAATAATATTGAAAACCTTTGATGTCTGTAACAATGTCTGTATCAACTCTCATTCAGCACTTGGGTGCACTCCCAAGATCTATCTTCTTCAACGGATGAATCTTCACCAAACCTAGCTGTAGAATTACTGCTGGAGGAATCCTATTCTCCAAATAACTGAGAATCTTCAATGGAGGCTGGAAGTATATATTAATGGCTGAAATATCTTGATATGAACCTACACAACACTCACTGGAAACTATGGGCCTTGGGGCACATCACCCAAGAAGCACAGCTGAGGCACATCACTCAACTAGAGAACCATCAGAGCTCTAATGAGAAAACATAAATGATCAAAAGTTGTCAAATGGAGTTGGTTGGATTCTTTTATAGACTTCATGATGACCTGTTGAGCAAGTTCTTGGATTGGTGACCTATGAGAGTAGGTTACCCACTTTCCCATTCTACTCCAAAGCCATGAGGGCACATTTCTTGAGGAGAATAGCAACTTTTGAGCTTTCAAAACTTTCTTTCCTTCACCTCCTTCACTGAATTTGGGAAACTGCACTTTAGGTAGCTTTTCTGGTTGTTGCTATTTTCTTTCTGAAAGCTTTTCTGAAACTTTCCACTTTCTTTACTTTCCTCTTTCCTTCTTTTGTCTAATTTTTCCATCTTTTGTCGGTTTCCTTTCTAGGTTCATCTTGCCAACTTGTCTCCATTAGATTCCTTAGCTTTTCTGAGACTTTACCACTTAGGAAAGTTTGGCTCACTTGCCAATTTGAATTTCCTATCCAAGTCATCAACCACTTCGAACATTTATTAGTAATAAACATTTAAATGACAGTAATATAACTCAGAAATAATTTTGCTAAGCAATTAATTAATTATCTAGTAATTAACTAACTACTATGGTGTAATTGCCTCAAAACTTCCCCAATTAATTAATTTCTCAATTAATTAATAAATCATCATAGCACTTGGATTGGGGGTTAATAACTTCATGGAGGGCCCTCCTTATCCATTTAATTCCTCAAATTCACGCTCAGGAATCTTCCTTTATCCATCCATTAATTATTTAATTAATGAGTAGGTGACTTAGGCTAAAATCACCCCATGGACCATAGCAAAAATCTGGGGATATGACAGTTTTGTAGAAATTTCTCAAGTTTATAATACATTTTATTTAAAGGAAGCCGAGGTTGTTACAGGTTTTGACTTGGAGAGTTTTTTTACAACCCATGTTGTTTCAGTTGGTTATGGTAATTATATTCTACAAGCATAGGAACGTGAAAAGGGAGTAGGGAACAATGAGGATGATGGTTGGAATATAATGGGACACACTTTGGAAACTTTAATGAGTGATGGAATGGAGAATCCTAAGTTCCTCGATGACATGAACACCCTTGTGAGCTCAAACACTCAATTTAGGAGAAATTTATTGCAAGAAAAGAAGAAAGAACTCATCAAGGAGGGTCAACAAAGGGGTAAGTTTGGTATTAGTTGAAGAGGAATATCAATTTCCCATCCCCCCATAAATGCGTCCACCACCCCCAATACAAGCTCATATTTGTTAGGAAGGGGTAGTAGTCATAAAATGAAGTTAGAAGTGGTATAGTTGATGGGAAAGACCCTCGTAGGTCTAAAAATGAAATAGGACATATGATTCCTCTAGTTCCCAAAAGGAAAATATCTACAATCAATGGTAATGAGGAAGAGGTTGAAGCACATATATATGGACATGGATAAATATATGGAGGTCAACGATTTCAATAAGCTTATAGCTTGGGATTTAGTGCAAATGAGCTAGAGAAAGTTAATTGTTGAAGAGATATTGTATGTAGAGCTAACTACTTTCGAAGATGATTTTGTGATTTTACATCATACAAATTTATGATAAGAATCATGACCAAAATTTTCATTTGCGAAAAAAATGAAAGATGAAAGGATTCTATAAAACCATATCATTGAAGTGGACATCCAAGGATTTAGAAAAAATAAAAAAAATTCAATACCGTTGAATATCCAACGACAACTCAAATAGACCCAATGAGGTTTCTATACCTCTGACAGAAATAGTCGTTAGATGTTTTTGTGGGGTTGTGGTCCAAACATGCCAGTTGTTCGAAAATCATGGAGGGAGTGTTTGCAGGTTAATAAACTACTGATGTGTCGGATATTTGATGTCAATTTGGTCGGTTAATCAACTATGAATGTGTCAGATATTCAACGTTCCTTTGGTCGGTTATCTGACCTTCTGATAAGTAAATGTTGCTGAATATGCGATGTTTTTGTCATCGGTTATTTGACTTATTGATTAAAATAAAAGCATATGTTATACGACGAGGTGTTGTTGGTTATTTGATAAATCATTATCCCTATCAAATATCCGACGAAGTTTTATCGACATTTAAAAAAAGAATACTTTGTCAGATCTTAGACGGAGTGTTGTCGAAATTCAGACAAATATGTCGTCGTATTTTGTGTTCAAATTTACCCATGTAACACATATTTCATTAAATTTGGAATTAAACAGTGGATCTAGAATCACAAAATAACTAAAAAAATAAAAATTTCTAATGTCCTTGGAATAAAAAATTTCCAATTTTATTGAAATATGTGTTATGTGACTTTTCCATTCCTTAAGAAGTTCTTGATAGAATTCCTCCAAAAAAGTTGGCGATAGAGTATAATTGTTTTTTCAAATTTAATTCAAGGGATTCCACTATGCATTTAGACAATCCATCATATAAGTTTGATAGTATATTTTTGTTCAATATGTATGATAAAATGGATAATTTCAAGGAACAAGCTTCCTATATATGCAATTGAGCGGAAGAGGGCCTGATAAAAAATAATAATATTATAGAATGCCTCAAACAAATAGCAGTGTTGCAAAAGATAGTTGTGGATAATCAATTCAAAGTGAATAAAATTATAAAATGCAAAGAAGAAATGGTTCAAGAATCATCCAAACAAGTAGACAAAATTAGTAATGAAGCTGAAAAGGAAATTGATTCAGTGAGGGTTGTGTTCATAGAAGCTTTGGAAAAAGCTAAAGTTGAAGTGAGTGAACTTAAAGAAGAGTTGAAAAAAAGACCACATGTTTTCTATATAGCACCAATAAGGAAAGAAATGGGTCCTTTACAGGTATTGGAGAAGAAATTGAAAGAAAAGGAACACTTAATACAATAATATGAGTTGAAGATGAAAGAGTGGGAGGGAAGCCATGAAAAATAAGTTGGAGAATTAGAATCATTAATTTCCAGTTTGAGGAAAACCATTTCTAATTAGCTGAGAAGCTGAGAAGCAAAAGGTTCAAAAGGATCTACGAATCATTGGAACTTAAAAACCGAAGGAGATGAAAAAAAATTGACAATAAAGAATGTGGTGAGGGTGAAGGTAAGGATACCAAATGAGACGATGGTAAGGGTAAAAAGAAAAAAAATCCTACAGGTATAATGTCCTTAGAAGAGTGATCAAATTCCTTAGCGAATCGAGAGAAGATGCTACAGGAATGATCCTCAACGAGCATTGCTCTAGGTGATGTGTTTGGTTGATCGCCATTATAAAAATAAATGAAACTTAAGATGGCTGAAAAATATGTAAAAATAAGAGATCTAGAATCAAAACTCTTGGAGGGCCGAAAAGTTCATCATTTGGGATGTGATATGGAAATTCAAACACTTAAATCCACAATCGTTGATTTGCAGAAGGAATTACAGGGCCCAGCTGTTGCATTGATGGAAATTCCTATCGTTCCCAATGAGACAAAGTCGAGGGAAAAAGAGAAGGAGAAATAAATAAAGAAACTGACAATTGAATTGGTTGAAGTTACCAATCAGTTGAAAAATATGAGACAAGAATTGGAAGGTAAGGAAAAAGAAAAATCAATGAAGTATAAGAAAAATGTGGAAATGTTGAACAGCATGATGGAAGAAAAAAGTTTCTCGCATGGAAATTTACAAAATTTTACATGTAAAGTTAAAGAGATTGAAAACAAATTACAAAACGTGGATCCTACAACTTCTGAAGAATCAGAGTCTTCTACAAAAGGAAAGAGATACCATACAGATTTGTCTTCTTCTCAAGAGGAGGGATTGCAAGTATCTCATAAGCATGCTAGACATCTATACATCATTGTATATATGTATTTATCGACAAATAATGAAAAATCCATTTTTGTATGATGGAGTTTCTAAATTCTAGCTCATTTCTAGTTTTACTTTTTCCCTTGTTGTACATTAGTGAGTGATAGAAAATATATTCCATTAGTTATACTGTAAGGTAATTTTTTAGATAATTTGCAACTCTCCAAATATTTTTAATATGCTTTTTCATTTATTGTCTATGATGACTTGGGGAATTTTGACAGTAACAATCAGCAGTTGTGCTCGATTTGATTTATATGAAATAACAATTATATTATTCTTTTCTTGGGTAAAAAAAACTATAACTGCACATGTAACAGAATGCAACCACAATATAATGAATTTATGACTAAATCTTAGCAAATGCTTATATTTTTCCTCAGAAAACTCCAATTTTTTATTTCCAGAGAGAAATGGAAATTGAATGCTTATAGGTGCATACAATGTTAGACCTTTTCAGAACTATATCTAGGAATCTTCAAAATTTCTCTAACCACCAAAATATCATCAAAATATGTCTCTTAATAAATTAAGACCATAAGAATGCCATATCATTACACAAGGGCTTCAATGGATAGGCAATAGCCTATCATGTCTGTTCATATTGGGGTATAGATTTTAATGAAAATGTGACTTATATATTGGACATATATTAAGGGGGCAGAGGCATTATTTATTAAAATTTTATTTGGTTTCATTAACCTAACAATATATGCGGGGTATTGTTTATTGGTTATCATGGAGAAGCACGGGATGAGTGTGAGCACCTCTACTGCTGCGGGATGCTCTGGTTATTGCACGGGTTTTTTGGAGAAATTTGGGTTGATACCCTGATGGTGGTAACTCATTCATTCAGATTTTGTTTCCAATGGATTGGATTAATGTTACAGAGACTATATGGTTGGTTGTTGATTTGTGGGTGATTTTGTTTTTTCTTCGGGATGGAGTAAAGAATGGCGTGTTGGCTGTTCAAACCCTATGAAACCACATAATGGCCTCCAGTCTCATCGCATCCATGGTTATTACTCCCAACTCCATTATCAACATACTCATCAGCAGCTCTGGAACGAGCACGACCACTATTATCGTGGAGAAGGGCAAGACAAGTGTGATTTCCTCTGTTGTTGCGGCGTGTGCAGATGCTTTCCACAGCTTGTAATTTGCTTCCCCAACATCTCTCTTTAAATGAGAGCTCAAATGGGTTAGCTCTGATTCATTAAGTCACCTAGGTTAATTATCCATGATGCTTGCTTGTTTTATAGGATGACTAGGCTGATGGCTCCACAATGTTTCCAAGCTGTAGAAATATGTTAAATTTTCAGAATTTACTTCAATTTGATCTAGGATCTTAACTGAGAGAACAAAATGTACAACAAATCTACAGCATATTAATCATGGACACAATAATGCAAGCACACAAGAGACACAGAGCTTACTTGGGGAAAACCATAAAGGTGAAAAACCCCAATAACTTCCTCAGAGATAGATAGAGCAATGATACAACCAAAATACAAGAGATAGTCTTCTCCTAGCAGTCGAGCCTCCTCCTCCATAAGTGTGCCACTCTCCAAAGTGTGAGTGAGAGAATAGAATGTTCAAATAGAGATCTACCGATCTCTATTTATACTAGACTTGACTTGCTTAATAACCTTTACTAGGTCGGCCTTAACTTAACCATATAACACATTGTTGACTGGGCCAACACCCAATAGCGTGGTCTAATACCCCTTTGACCCACATGGCCGACCCCCACTAGGGTGGTCTAACAACCCTTTGACCCACATGACTTATATAGGGCCGACCCCAACAAGGTGGTCTAATAACCCATTAAGTATAAGTTACGACACTTACAATATAAATGACGACACTTCCGTACAGAGGAATAATAACATCTCTATAGGAATATAAAATACATATATGAAATACATGGGTGAAATACATTCCGAAGTTACATATACATCAACACTCCCTCTTAACTAGGAAGGTATTTCTTGACACAGGTCTGCTAGCAAAGGTCTTCTTCTTTGGATCATCATTAGCAAATCATCATCCTTGAATCATCGTCATCGTCACTGCTGCAGCTATCTCAATCAATCTCTGAATCTACTTGTGATAGGAATTTCTACAGAACAAGTCCTTTTTCATACTAGATGTAGGCCCACCACCTGCAGGTCTTCGTCATTACAGGCCATACTGTGGAATCCTCGGGACTTATTACGTGCATCACAAAACCTTGCAAGAGCATCCCAGGACTTATTACGGGCACAGAGCCCAACCTATCGGATCTCCCAGGGAGCTATTACATATGACCCTACCACAAAACCTCGAAAGAGAATCCCAGGACTGATTACGAGCACACAGCTCAACCTATCGGATCTCCCAAGGAGCTATTATATGTGGTCACCACAAAACCTTGTAAGAGCATCCCAAGAGTTATTACGGGAACACATCCCAACCTATCGGATCTCTGAGGGCAATATTACATGTGGTCATGGAAAAACCTTGCAAGAGAATCCCAGGACTTATTATGAGCACATAACTCAACCTATCGGATCTCCCAGGGTGCTATTATATGCCATAGGACAAAAACTTGAAAGAGCATCTTCCAGATATCCCAGGGAGCTATTATATGCCAACGGCATAACCTTGCAAGACTATCTGCAGATCTCCTAGGGCGCTGTTATATGTCCTCCCAGAGCAAAACCTCGAAAGAGCATTTGTCAGATATCCCAGGGCCAAATTACATGCCATAGGAAAAACCTCAAAAGACTATATGCAAATCTCCTAGCGCCAAATTATATGCTCATCTGCACAACCTGATCCACGGCCATAGAGTATCAACCTGATACTCACCATACATCATCCTGATGTACACATGATCATCTTGATCATCATCACTGCAACATCCTACTACATGTCATCTGGAGCAACATCCTGAAGCTCGTCATCCATGATGATCCTAATCATATAATGCATCTACCTGATGCATACCAAGTATCTACCTGATACATATCATCATACATGATCCACCTGATCATACAATGTATCCAACTGATACATATATAGATACATGGTCCAAGCATCCAACAGGATGCATATACAAAATACATACAAATGATACAACTGATCATATCCAGCATCCAACAGGATGCATATATACATAAATGATCCAACTGATCATAACAAGCATCCAACATGATGCATATACATATATAGAGTAGTAACTGGAGCATCATCCTGATTCTCATCATCCATGATCCTCCTGATCATCATAGCATCGTCCTCTTCAGATCATCTCATCGTCCACGAAGCACAGCCCAGATGCACATCATCCAGAACTTACACCACCGACATGGGAGAACACATCTACCACCATTCGGGGAAGGCTCCAGCCCTTACTTTTTCACCATGGGAGAACACATCTACCACCATGTGAAAAATGGCTCAGCAATTACATCATGACCAAGGGAGAACACATCAACCATGTAAGAAAAGCTCATGTGCATCTGCATCTTTCGGACTCATCACCTCCCTTTGGAAGGAACCTTGATCTGAAGTGCACCAAGCCTCTCTTTGAAGTAATCAAACTGCACTCTAGCAAACGGCTTGGTCAATACATCTGCAACTTGCTCATCCGTTGCAACATACTCTGCTTCGGCTGTACTCAGTGCTACGCAGGACTGCTTCGTGCTAAACAAAGATATCACACCTGATCTCATACTGAAGTAGCACCCAGATGTGCTCTTCCTATATGCAGCACTGCCTAACCAATCTGAATCAACATAACCCTGTAGGTTAAACTTTTGATTCACATCATACTTGAGCCCATAATCAACCATACCTTTCAGGTACCTCAGAATATGCTTTACAGCAACCAGGTGAACATCTCTCAGATCCGTCAGGAACTGGCTCAATGTGTTCACCGTAAAGCAAATATCTGGTCTTGTGTTCGTCAGGTACATAGAGGACCCAATCATTTGACGATACATCATGACGTCAACCGGATCAAATGAAGCATCACACAGAAGCTTCCGGTTCGATTCCATAGCCTCACAATCCATCATCCCGAACCTCTTCAGGATCTCTACTGCATACTTCTCTTGTCCAAGGAAGATTCCATCTGCACTCTGCCACACCTCTATACCAAGAAAGCAGTGCATCATACCCAAGTTCTTATTTTGTAAGTGATGGTATACGATCTTTCCTACACAATGAGTTAAATTACATGATTAGAAAACATCTCATAGTTTTCAGAACAAATTCTTACACATAAAGAAATATGTCATACAGTCATGCAATTATCTTAGCCAATGCTCCAATACAACATTTATCCATATTCCATAACTTTCTAGATTCCTTCCAATCTCTACCAGAACATTGTTAAGAGTGTGCACAACTCCTAACATGTCAGCAAAGAGGTTTCATTCTAGATAAGTAGCAATGGAATATTGTACAGTGCCATAGGCCACTTACTCATGTATATTAGTAGTATATTGTTCATCAATGCAACTATTCTAATATGCATAATACACAACCTAAGTCTAGGAACATAAGCATATGCATCATTGAATAACATTATGTAAGAAATGAAAATTCAAATACTTATCTTTGTTTGGTTGTTGGGTGGACTCCCTCTGAATCTTTGCAACTCCATTCTGATGTGGATTGTGAGAAGTGGTCAACTCCCTCTCAATATCTGCATCCTTGCAGGAACTACTTAAGTGTGCTCCTTTGCTTTCTTGCAAGAACAACTGAAGTGTGCTCCCTCTTGATCTTTGCTTAATGGATTACCTGTCCTTGAACTTACATCCATCCTTAATCACTATGCATGCTTATTAGTATCATCGTTGTGTTATCCTTGAGGTCTCATACATAATCACACATTTATTAGTATAATCTTAATACTATCAAAACACAATAATCTTAAACATGTATAGTCATGATCATTCACAGATAATAGACATTAGTATTCAAGGTTTCAGGGAAGTCTTCTTTTACTCATGCATATTCTTATTTGATCATAGGACTCTTCCGATTAGTTAAATCATCAATGCATAAACCCGTGATTACTCAAACCTATACCTTCATGATTCTTCTGGTTAGTCATATTATCAATTATGGTAAGAAACATAATATGCACACAGCCATGACTATTCAAACCTATGACTTCATCAATAATCATTTTCAACAACACAACAGTATAAGATCCTAACACAAGGTAGGGTTCTAGCTTGATATAGGAAAAACATACCTGGATTAGCATGCTAGCTAGTTATGTCTAACATACCCACATAATGTCTTCTGGTTCTCTTCAGTGACTTGTGCTAGTAACCTGCATGTCTCATAGGTTAGCCATTGTAGGACCAAGTTATACATACCTCGAAAGTAGATCTTCTATGTGATCCATGACAATGGATGAATCTTTGTCTTCATGTCACCATGATCATATGTTCTTGAAGTAGAACATGATTTTTCTTTCTTGGTGTATCTTTTATGTTAGCGAACAACATAAACCTCATACAATATCACAATGCATTAGTACATTCATAAGTGTCAAAACCTTAATCAATGAATATCTTCTATTAAGGTGATACGACAAGTCTAGTAATTAATCAAGATTGTACTGTAATGATATGAAGACAAACATATGATAAACTTAACCATGAAACATACCTGTAAGCCATACCTGTCAAGATTGCTTGTAATCTTCTTATGGAAGGCCTTAGCCTCATCTCCCTCTGAGACAGGAACTTCTTCACTTATGCAGGTGACCAATCCATCTTCTTCTAGGATTAACCCAATCCACTTGATTTGCAAGAACTGGACCTGGAGCTGGATTAGGGTTTGTCAAAGAAACCCCAAAAATTCAAACTTTGAATTTCAAACTTCCGAAAGGATAGAAATATGCGTCGTGATGAGCTGATCAAGTTTGTATATTCAGAATTTGAAAACTGCAAAGTTTCACCCCTCGAAATTGCCTTTTAGATTTTCGGATTCACCGGGGAGGACCCCAAATTAGGGTTTGAGTTTCCTGGAGCTTCACCCAACCAAAATATTTGATTCAAAGCTCTAAGCTTTGATTTTGTTTTGAGGAGCTTCTAGCCATGGTCACAGATTTCCAAAATTCCAATTTTTGAAGAAGCGCTAATTTTCCATCTTTCCGATCAAAGTCTCGAACTGGGGTTTAATAAAGCCCGGCCTTCTTCCCAACCAAAAAATCTGATCTTGGTCTCTAAATTTCAATTTTTATGAGTATCATGTAGCTGTGGTCTCCGATTACAAAAATTCCAACTTTCTTCGAAGCCTTGAATTCCGGAAGCCATGAATGAAGGTGCTAAAAAATAATTCTTTTTTGACAGAAATATGTACTTGATTGTTTCTAGTGTAACTCCAAACTTTTCGATCCACAGGGTCTAAAATGTTTTCCTGAGATAGCCCAACATGTCTGACCTCAATTGGATTCTCTGAGATAGAGTTATGCCAAGTGTCGCAACGTGACCTATTTATGGGATAATACAGGAGAGTGAACTTGTATGGAGTGCCACATGTCACTGGTTCAACTTAGGCCTCTGGAAACTTTTCTTGAGATAGTACAGTCTGTGCAATACCTGTCACTTATTACAAAATTTCATTTGGATATTCCTAGCCCAAGTTATGACATTTTTCCCAAGGTCACCTGATTTTGACTCAGATCTGGAAGAGGCAGAAACCCTATATTGTACAGATCATAAATCACAAAGTACAATGAATTAGAGGTTTTCCTTTGGACACAAGGTACATGGGGATCTAATCGTCGACCTGTAAAAGTTTCAGATCCGAAAACTTTGCCAAAATGGATTTATAGCGAAAGTGCTACGATGACTGGTTTTTGCTATATCAAGCCTTAGCATCGTAAGTGCAACAAGTGTCATACATGCCATATCATGCCTTCTTTCAGGCTAGCTATGATACCATGTTAAATTTTCAGAATTTACTTCAATTTGATCTAGGATCTTAACTGAGAGAATAACATGTATAGAAAATCTACAGCATATCAATCATGGACACAATAATGCAAGCACACAAGAGACACAGAGTTTACTTGGGGAAAACCATAAAGGTGAAAAACTCCAATAACTTCCTCAGAGATAGATAGAGCAATGATACAACTAGAATACAAGAGATAGTCTTCTCCTAGCGGCAGAGCCTCCTCCTCCACAAGTGCGCCACTCTCCAATGTGTGAGTGAGAGAATATAATGTTCAAATAGAGATCTCCCGATCTCTATTTATACTAGACTTGACTTGCCTAATAACCTTTACTAGGTTGACCTTAACTTAACCACATAACACAATGCTGACTGGGCCAACACCCAATAAGGTGGTCTAATAACCCTTTGACCCACATGGACAACCCCCAATAGGGTGGTATAACAACCCTTCGACCCACATGACTTATACAGGGCCGACCCCAAGAAGGTGGTCTAATAACCCATCAAGTATAAGTTATGACACTTACAATATAAATGACGACACTTCCGTATAGAGGAATAATAACATCGCTATAGAAATATAAAATACATATATGAAATACATGGGTGAAATACATTCCGAAGTTACATATACATCAACAAAATAAATGAAGTAAATTTTTGGAAATCTTTGTTATGCTTCATGTTTAAGGTAAATGAGAATGAAATTTCTAGAAACATTTAGTTATTGTGCTCATGAAACATCTTTCAAACACTAGGTCTTAAATTACTCTTAATTTAAGGGTTTCATGAAATCTTCATCAAACACTAGGTGTTAACTTGAGGGCTTATATTGACATGCAAAATCAAGGCCTGGTGACTTTACCACATAATGTATTACAACGGGTATCTACTTTGCTTTTGTCTTTAGGGGTATAATTTGGTTTTGTTTACAGGTAATCTTTTATACCGCTTAAGGTTGGTATGGCCATTTTCCAATTCGATCACATCCATTTTTTCTTGCTGAAATAGATCATTTATTTATGTTTCAAATTGTTGGCATTTCTATATGATGGATACCCTAAACTCATCTCATCACCTTGTACTTTTCAGTTTCCGGCAAACAAACTCTCTAGACTCATCTCTTGAAAGTTGAGATGTTTTTCATTTCCCTTTTGAACATCTCATATATTCATTTTATGCTTCCTCTGGCTCTGCTTATGTAGGATGTCTTTATCACAGATTCATTTACATGTCAATGTATGTAGTGTTGTAGAAGCCAAATGCTTTCTTTCCATGTTGTATTTCTTTCAACAATCCTTTGTATCAAATAATCTATCAATCATGTAATTCAAAAACCCTTTGACCTTTGATGCAGTTGACCTTCTGCAAATTTGAAGGTGTAAGGCTTATGTTCTTTTATCTTCCAACCTTTACATCTATGACTCTTTCAATGCAAATATTTTTTAGAAGAACTTTATTTTACTTTTATTCTAACTTCTATGTAGCATGGGGTACCCATACTCGGGGGTAAGGTGGGTACGGGTACCCATACCGAATACCTGTACCCACATACTGGAAATAGGGTTGGGGATGTCACAGCCGTGCCCTGCTATACCCGAAACTTGGCTGAAGTACCTGGGATGGTTTTCATGTGTTTACAGGATGTTTATCATAGTGGGCATAGGGTATTCCTATTTTTGGGATGCTTGGGGATTCCTAGGGACGGGTTTTGGATAGGGTACCCTGTTTTGGGGATGCCTAGGGACCAGATTTGTACCATCCCATCCAGGTTGGTACAACATGTGACATTGTAAATTACTAAACGATAATATTAAATTCTTAAAGTAAAAGGAATTTTTAACTTTACCATTAATTGTTTCAGGATGTTTGAGAGTGGTTCCAACCTCATTGGAATTTTTATCCAAAAGTTGAATTTTAGATTCCGTTCATATATCAACAGACTTAACAGTTTTTAGGATTTCAGGATTGCAACCTTTCCACTGGATTCTATCACGTATGAGGGAATGGGATTAGCATTTGATTAAGCATATCAACCTTGCTATGTACCTTGATGTTGGTGGTGCTTGTTGTTGAACTCCTATGGCATGTACCCTTCACTCAAGAAAAATCACTTATTAAGCATGAGAAGTTTCTACCTTATTTTAACACTTGGATTAGGAAGTTTCATCAAAATTGTAAGGTGTTGACTAATGTCCTTGGAGGACCAACATCGAGATTCTAGGTAGAGGCAAGGGCTAGAACCTAGAGGAGGGGGGCAGAGGGTGTTATTGATGAATAGGATCCCAATATATGCAATGATTTTGTTGATATGTAATTATTTGTTGTAGTGTGAATTTTTTTGGGCTCTATAGGCCATTTAGCCTCTTTGATTATGTAATTTGGGTCAGATATGGATTGCACTGGATGTTTTTTTAATTGTATTCACCCTTGCTATCTACATGAGAAACATTTTATATTTTTGTATAATGGTTTGGATTCATTTGGATGCACATGAATATATATGTACAATAAAAATGATTTGAATTTCATATATATATATATATATGTCTACAGTATCCCCAATGTACCCAAGTCCCCTGTTTCAATAAGTGGTGTCACTGTCCCCGAACCCAAGTCTCCTGGAAACTTAGCTTTGATTGTTGCATTACGTTTATTCCATGAGATATTTTAAAAATCGTTGCTCCATTATTCCATGTATGTTGACTATCATTTATTCACATATTGTTGTAGTTTACATGTCCTTTGACCCCTGCTAGATTGGTTAATCTGAAATGGGTTAGGACCTATTGATTCTATTTACAAGTGTTGCTGATGACTTTGACTTTGTATTTTAGACTCCAAATATTTCCAAAGCTTCAACTTTTTTAATTATATACCCTCTTATTGCTTTCTTCTTTCTGCATAACTCTATGGTAAGGCATCTTGGTATTGGAATAGGTAAATTATGTGAGCTTTGTGCACCAATTTTTGGTACAAGAGCAAGTTGAGAGTCCATTGAAAAGGCACTCAACCGGATAAAAAACAATGGGGGTTACATGGGAGCACCTTATACCTTTTCACGAATTGTTGTATTGTTGATGTCCCTCAATGCCTATTGGCATTGTTTTTCTGATGTGGGTTATTACTTGTTGACTCTGTTTACAAGTATTGTTGATGGCTTGGTGGCTTGTATTTGAGACTTCCAAGAAATTTCCAAAAGCCTCAGAAAGTCAAATTACATACGATATCACTTTAGATACCCTTTTAAAACTTTATGGAATCTCATAACTTCCTTTTTTCTGTCTATGTCCACAAATTTTATTTACCTTTTTAAAACCATTCCTCCATGAGTCTTTTGTTTCTCTATTGAAAGAACACATGCTTCTCTTAGACTAATATTCAATGTCTTCATCACCAGGTACATGATTGGCATCACATTGATACCAAGTATAGTTTTGTAGGGTAAATGCAACATAATTGACAAATTAATTTCAATAAAGTGATAACTGATAAATATTATATGAATGTTGCAACAGATACATCCAATGGGGCCTTTAGGTAGGCTACCCACATATATCACACTCTTCTATCTATATGATCCTACATTATAGAATTTATACCACCTTAAGGAGATGGTTTAACCACCTAAGCTCTAACAATATCAATAAATGTTTGCTCCTACTCATTCATTTCATTTAGTGCGGTGGTTATCTATATCAACAATGTTTGTTTATTTCCCTTTGAAGTACAAGTTGACGATGAGCATAAAATTGGCAGGTTGTTCAGATAATTGTTTTACTTAGTATTTGCATTGGATATGCAATGGGTGTTCAAATATTTATATCTAGGTAGGTTTTATGAGCCATGCTAATTGACATAGCCTTGTATGTAAGTATTGTCCCTAACCCCCCTTAATCTATACTTCAAACATGAGCTTTCGAAAGCTCTTCATATGATTCATACTATGTATGCAAGGACTTGGCAGACCCAAAATGGAGTCAACTCAGACTCTTGACAAAGCTTAAACTGTATAAAATTAAAAAAATTCACAAATATAAATCCATAATGTTTTCCCTTTTCATGACAACAATGTAGATTAATAGTGTACATCAAGAAAGTATAAGCTCTTTTAATATTAATAGGGTTAGTAGTGCTTTCAGCAGTAGGATATGAACCTTGTCCATCGCAGTCCTATTTGAGATGCAGTCTAGATTGGCTTGACATTGATGTGTAACATCAATAGGTACTTTTGTACACTGGTAACATTCATTTTATTGAGGTGGTAGTTCAAACTGTTATACTCCGCTCATTGGTTTATTTCAAAAATTGCACTCGATCTTTTCCATACCAAGGCCTTTGCAAAATTGTTAACAAAAAAATTATTGTTTGTCTCGTTTTGAATTGTTTTATGTCTTTAGGGGGAATTTAGGTGTATGAGAAAAATATCTTGGTTTGGGCCTTAGAAGGAAATTGAGCCATTATTTCACGCACTTATTAAAAAATGCTCCTCTAATGTCAAATAAGTTGCCCAATATGCCTGCATTTGTAGGCAAATAGTGCCCAAGCATATTTCATGTCTATAACTACAACTTCTGGATTTGGAAACATTTTTTTACTTTTCCAAGCAATTGAAAATAGTCCCACAACAAATCAGACTGTTGCGAGCCTTCCAAATTATTTAGCAGCAAAAGAGATATGTGTTAGAATGATGATTGGAAAAGTACTTTTTTTGTCTTATTTGGGCTCACTTAGATAATGCGATGGAAATGTATTGTACTTGGAAAACCTACTGGGTCAGTCAAGACATGCTGGGTTGAGTTTTATTAGCAATTTTTTCACAGCTGTTTGCATTTCTTATAAATTGTTGTAGTTAGAAAGAAAATTGAAATCTTTAAGCTGCCATAGCACTGAGATCTAATTTTTCAAAGATACTTACTACAACGATTACAGCATGAATATATCTAAAAAAATGTATTATAAGAAGTGGAATGAGTATATCTTTTGTTATATTTTAGAGTGTGGATTCCTGATATTTTCAGATCTTGATATTCTTAGCTATACTTACCTAATTTCTACACAACTGGTATTTCTCTTCACATATAGGTTGGTATTCTTAGCTAATCCTGAGGGTAATGTTGGACTGTAGGATTTTGCAGTAGTTTAATATTATATTTATTAAATTTAGATGAACTTTGAAGACTGTATATAGTTCTGTTTGAAACTACCTGTATGTATTTTTGATTGATTTTTGAAAATGTTTACATAATCGTCAGAGATTTGGTTTTCGAAACATTTTTCAACTTGGGATTGCATTAAATGTATGTCAAAAAGAAACTTCAAGGTGGCTGAACTGTGTTATATTCATCTCCATAGGTGTCTTAATTTATTTGCTATCATATTCCCTTAATTTAAGATTCTATTGATTAATTTCTGTAATCGAAGGATTCTATCGAATCTCATTTGAGTTTAGGAATGCTTTTGAATTATTTTTAATATTCAAAACAGAAATGGTCATGGTTCCAACTTCCAAGTGATATTATCTTATTCCTCTGTGTCCAGGGATTTTAAAATCTCTAGCTGACTGGAAATATCTTTTGTTTCTAGGTAATGATAACGGTTTATATTAACTTCTTCAAAATATAGTACAAAATATTTACTTGATTTTAAATCCTCAGTCCTTCCATAGATCATTTTGCATATGGTGTTTTTCAAAGCTAAACCATTGTTTTTCTCTTATATGTCCAGTCCTTAGAGAATTCTAATTATAAGCTCTGCCAAATGAAAGCTACTACTATTGATAAAGAAGTTTAGTCATTTGAGCCAAAAACCAAAAACAAGCCCGCAAGGAGCTTCTGAGACTAACAAAATCACTTGTCAGATGCTTTCCTGGAGATGGCTTCGGTTGTTGGGTTATTCAAAATATGGACACTAAGAACTTTCATTAAGTTTTGTAGGTGTTGTTCCATATATAAAATCACTCATTTTGCTGGTGTCATATAATAGGATGTCTCCAGGTGCTGAAACTATCCCTCCAATAACTCCATTTCACTAAGAACCTCCTATTTGAATCTTAGGATGTCACTGTGCAAGGTGAAAGCACAAATATTTACTTCCATCAAACTTCACCAGTTGAGCTACTAATTTGAAACCATAAGCACATCCCTGTGAGTTTGGGTTGAGCCCGAGTCAGGGTTTTATTGGTCTAATTCTCTCCTATCTAGTGTCTCCTCTTTCAAACATTTATCCAACACTTTGCCTTTGAGAATGTGGTGACCAACCCAGTCCCTTGTGGCGGGGTTCTGAATTCTCTCTCTTAGCTACCCCTTGAAATTGCCTTAACCACTTTTGTTGACCGGTGCTCTTCTTTATGGGAAACAGAAGGTCCTGATGTGTGTTTATCCTCACTAAATTCCCATGAATATTTTTTGACTAATGGCATGCATGATTGACTAAAAACAACTGTTATGGTGGATACTCACTTCTTTCCACCTGTTCCCATTTGGTATGTTGGGGGCATATTCATTGAGTTTTTTCTTGTCTTTATTTCCATGTTTTCAAGTATCAATTAATTTATACTAGGATCAGCTTTTTTTCCCATCATTTCTTTCATTTCTCTTACACTTTGGAATATTGTACATCTAATTGTCACTGCACTATTTTATTGGTTGAAGAGATCCAGATCTATCTCTCAATTGATATTGTTGGTGATTTTTTTGCACCTGATCTTAGGTCTACCTGAGTAGATTAAATCCAGTCAGGTCACTCAGGGTTACCACTTACCAACCACTATTTCCTGGTGGTTGAGCTGCCGTCCATCTAGATATTCTGGGAAAAAGGAGGGGATCTCTTTACTTTTTCCTTGGAAAAAGTATAGTTCTTGTGGTACTATCTGAGAAATCAGTCTAATGTGGATTTAGGTATTGTGCTCAGCCAGTCTTCTAGCATATGTATTTTCACGGGGCTCTTTGTACATGAGTCTGAGGAAGAGTTCCTTACCCTAGGAAGGTTGTATTTGGTATTATAGACAGTGTTGAAAGTAGCAATATTACTGGTCGAGGTGGTAATTTTTGCTTTGAGTAATTTGTAGTTGCATTGGGCTTTACTGATAGTGAGAATGGACCTTGTGAAAAGTGTGGATTTCCATTCTCTTCATTTTGTTATTAATATTATGGGGTCAAGCGCAGAACCTTCAAAATGCAAGATTTCACTTATGATACAGTGCTTTTAAGCCCATTGTTGGCATTTTGTAGCCAATTATAAGTTAGTAAGTCAAAGAACCATTCCAAGGAAGTTGTCAGAGGAGTTTCTTATTTTATCCCTTTGTTTATCCAGCTTCCATTCTTAGTAGAAAAAATAAATTCCTTTGAAAGGAGGGGGTTAGAATGGCTCTTAATAGAGATTATATTTACAGTAATCCTAAGGAGAACATTTTGCAATTGTCTAGTCAAAATTTTGGTTTTATAATTTCTTCTAACCTCTAAAGAACAAATTTGTCCTCATCTATGTTCCATGCTGTTGAATTTTGTATGTGGCCATTATTGTGCACCTTGGAAGCAATGGTACATAAGAAATCAACTTCAAAGTTCATTTAGGCCCATTCCATCTAATGGCATCAATGTAAATTTGAAAGCAGAAGTAATTTATGGTCCCTGGTGTTTATTTTAGTGTTTTTGAAAAGTTCCCATGGAAAAAATTGTGCTAGAATAAGATATGTAGGATTTTGCATTATGCTTACACATATGCTCACTTCACTCTTACCTTTTCAAGTGTTGGAAGTCAGTATCCATTGGAAATACTATGTTTTGCTTTGAACTAATGTAGAGAAGGGTAAAAACATACCTAATAAACAAAATATTCTAATTTACCTTACTGTGTGCTCAGCTTATCAGGGCTCTCGTATTCTTTTTTACTCTTAAGTTCATGAAGCTCTTGAGTTCTCTTGCTACCTATTTATTGGTTTATATTGAGCTCATTTGACAAGTAAACAAAATATTATGATTTACCTTGCTGTGTGCTCAGCTTATCTGGGCTCTCTTATTCTTTTTTACTCTAAGTTTATGAAGCTCTTGAGTTCTCTTGCTACCTATTTATTGGTTTATATTGAGCTTATTTGACATGGGTTGTGTTGATGTATATGTAACTTCGGAATGTATTTCACCTATGTATATTGTACTCCTATAGAGATGTTATTAGTCCTCTATACGGAAGTGTCGTCATTTGTATTGACAAGTGTCGCCAGTGTCGTAACTTGTTGTGATGGGTTATTAGACCACCAAGTGTGGGGTCAGCCCTGATTAAGTTAACCATGGGTTATTAGACTGAGTTAAACAAGTCAGCCCTGTTGGTTTATTAGGAAGGTCAGGTCTTGTATAAATAGAGATCGGGAGATCTCTATTTGATCATCTCATTATTCACTTCTACACTACTCAAAAAGTGGCACGCAAGTGAGGAGGAGGTTCAGCTGCAAGGAGAAGACTGTCTCTTGTACTTTGGTTGTATCATTGCTCTTTCTATCTCTGAGGAAGTTGTGGGGTTTTTCACTTTTATGGTTTTTCCTAGTGAAACTATGTGTGTCTATTGTCTCATGTGATTGATATGCATTGCTATGATTGATATGCTGTACATGTTATTCTCTTAGTAAATATCCTAGAGTATGTTGAGTTAATACTAAAAAATTAACATGGTATTAGAGCTAACCTGAGAAGAAGACATTGTGGAGTGGTAGAAACGAGGGTTTCTTTTTTATTAGGTCTCTCTCCACAGATTTTGGAAAGGAAGCAAGGTATATTGAGTCTACTCATCACGGAGAATATTTCTGTCCAATCAGAATTCAATTCTGGGCACTTTAATTTTTGGCCCTAAAAATTAGGGTTTCCACAAAAATAGGAATTTCTGAAATCTAAGGACATATCTAGAATCTCCTTGGAAAAATCCAAGTTTAGAGATTTGGATCGAGATTTTTGGTTGGGTGAAGCTTCGGGAAACTCAAGCCCTAATTCACGGTCCTCCCCAAATAATCTCGGAGATTGAAAAGCATTTATGGAGAGTGAATCTTTGCAGTTTTCAATTTCTGAGTATACTGGGCTGATCTGCTCACCAAGGCGCATCTTTCTATCCTTTCAGAAAGTTGAAATTCACATTTTGAATTTTTAGGGTTTTCTAGCAAACCCTAATCCAGCTCGAGATCCAGATTCTTGCAGATCAAGTGGTAAGACCTAAATCTCTTATTTCCATTTGAGTTTCTCATTAAAATGTCTCACCACACCAAGCTTGTGGATAAGCTTGAATGGGGTGATAACTTCCGAGCATGGAAGTATATGATTGGGTTGATCCAGGAAGAAAATGAATTGGACACTTACATAAGTGAAGAGGTCCCTGTCCCAGAGGGAGAAGAGGCTAAGGCCCTACATAAGAAGAACTTGGTCAAGGAAAAGAGGATCATTGTTGATTCTTTTAAAGACCATCTCATACCACATGTTTCATCTCTAAATACACCCAAGGAGATGTTTGATTCCCTAACCAAGCTATTTGAAGGGAAGAACATAAATCGGAAGATGACTCTGCAGAACCAATTGAAAGGAGTAAAGCTTCAGAATAGAGAGACCATTCAATCCTATTTCTCTAAGGTCTCTTAGATCAAGGAACAACTTGAAGCTGTGGATGAAGTAGTGGACAATGGTTAAGTTGTCATGACCACTTTGAATGGCCTACCTAGGTCATGGGACTCCTTGATCCAAGGAATCTGTGCAAGGAGGAAGTTGATCTCATTCAGTAGAGTATGGGAGGAATGCTCAAAAGAAGAAGCAAAGCTTGTGGCCCAAGAAGAAAAGATGGGAAGTGAAGATCAAGCCCTCACAGCACACACTAAAGGAAGCAAGTTTAAGAGGGAGAAATCTCACAACAGGAAGTATTCTCACTTTCATAAGAAGAAATATCTATCTCAAGTTCAATGCTTCACTTGTGATAAGTTGGGAGACTTTACCTCAGATTGTCCCAAGAACAAAAGGAAGAATCACTACAAGAAGAAGAAGAAGGGCAACAAAAAGAGATATCATGCTCATGCTGCTGAGGATGATAAACCACCCAAGAAGAAGGCTAGAGCATAAAGTGATGATTCATCAAGTGAAAATGAATATGTTCTAATCTCTGCTCTCACAGATATTATCTCTCATGGTTGTAATGATTGGCTTATTGATAGTGGGGCTTCCAAACACGTGACTGGGTTTAAAGAATCTTTTGCAAGCCTATCTGAACATGAGTCACCCCATAAGGTGAAACTTGTGGATGACTACAATATCCTATCAAAGGAAGTGGTGAAACTTCTTACAACCTAGGCTCTGGAAAGTCTTTGAAGATGAAAGATGTTCTATATGTACCTGGGCTCAAGAAGAACCTACTCTCCATATCTGCATTGGATTCCAAAGGCATGAGGGTTGCATTTGTAGATGGCCAAGTCCTAATGTGGACAAAGGGTAAAACTTTAAATGATGTAGTAGTGATTGGAGCGCAAGAGGGAGGATTGTACAAATTGAAGGGAAAACCTGAACATGCCATGGTACATGAATCTATGGAGCCAAGTGAGCTTTGGCATAGAAGGCTTGCACATGTGCACTATAGAGCACTACCAATTGCAAGCAAAGTTGTAGAGGGTCTTCCTGAAATCAATACCAAGCATGAAGGTGTTTGCAAAGGATGTGCAAAAGGAAAGAACATAAAGAAGGCATTTCCAAGCAGTGAAAGCAAGGCAAAAGGAATCTTGGAACTCATCCACTCTGATGTATGCAGTCCGATGTCATCAAGTTCTCTGAGTGGGTATGTTTACTATGTCTCTTTCATTGGTGATTTCTCTAGGAAGACTTGGGTTTATTTCTTGAAGAACAAAGATGAAGTGTTTGATAAGTTAAAGGAATTCAATGCCTTGATGGAAAATCAAACTGATAAGAAGATCAAGACCTTCAGATCTGAAAATGGAGGAGAATTCACTTTAGCTGATTTCAAGAAGCTATGCAATGATTCAGGGATTAAGAGGGAGTTAACTGCTCCCTACAATCCACAATAGAATGGAGTTGCAGAAAGGAAGACTAGAACAATCATGGAAGCAGCACGGGCAATGCTGCATGACCAAGATCTTCCTATGCATCTATTGGCAGAAGCAACTAGGACAGCTGTATATGTGCAGAATAGAACACCTCACAAGATATTGGACAACAAGACACCAGAAGAGGTATTCTCTGGTAAGAAACCTGAAGTCAACCATCTGAGAATATTTGGTTGTCCAATATATACACATGTTCCAAAGGAAAAAGGTATAAAGCTAGATCCTTTAGGAAAGAAGGGTATCTTTGTGGGGTACAGTGAAATCTCGAAGGCTTACAGAATATACTTTCCAGGGTTCAAGAAGATTGATGTCAGCAGGGATGTAACATTTGATGAGGAATCAGCTTACATCAAATCAAAGAAGGCACCTATTGATGATCACGAAGAACCAAAGGAAACCAGATTTCAAGACACCATCATGAATGAAGCAATTCCAGAAACAGTTCGTGAAGTTGAAGATCCACAAATACTTGTAGATACACCTCGTGAGGAGAACACTCACAAGAGGAAACCTGCATGGGCTAGAGAGCTCATTCAAAATGCAGAAAGGTATGGAATTCCAGAAGAAGAACACAGAGCAAGGAATAAAACTAGATCTCATACCAGTTATGTTGCCTTACTCTGTGAAATTATGAACAAAGAACCTTCCAGTTATGAAGATGCAACGGAAAATAAAGAATGGAAGGATGCCATGGTCGAGGAATACCAGTCGATCATGAAGAATGATGTTTGGGATGTAGTCCCAAGACCTGAAGGGAAGTCGGTTGTGACTTCAAAATGGATCTACAAGATCAAACATGCTGCAGATCGAAGCATAGAGAAATACAAAGCGAGATTTGTAGCTCGTGGCTTCTCCCAGAAAGAGGGGATAGACTATGAAGAGACTTTTGCTCCTGTAGCTAGGTACACTTCCATCAGATCAGTATTTTCCCTGGCTGCAGTGATGAAATGGAAGATACACCAAATGAATGTCAAGACAACTTTCTTGAATGGTGTAGTTGAAGAGGAAGTGTATGTTGAGAATCCACTTGGGTTTGAGACACATGACATAGGGACTCATGTGTGCAAACTGAAGAAATCCTTGTATGGCTTGAAGCAAGCTCCTAGGACTTGGTATGGTAGGATAGACAACTTTCTATCCAGTTTGGGATTTACTAAGAGTAAAGCAGATTCCAACCTTTACTACAAGGTTGAGGAAGGCAATCCTACGATATTACTCTTGTATGTGGATGACCTGTTTGTAATAGGTGAGGATGGATTGATTGCTGATAGCAAGAGGAATTTTGCTGCCAAGTTTTAGATGAAGGACTTGGGGATGATGCACTGTTTTCTAAGCATGGAGGTGTGGCAAAGTGCAAATGGGATCTTCCTTGGACAAGGGAAGTATGCAATAGAGATCCTGAAGAGGTTCGGGATGATGGACTGCAAGGCCATGGCCACACCTATGGCATCGAACCTAAAGCTTCTGTGTGATGCTTCATCTAATCCAGTTGATGTCACGATGTATTGTCAAATGATTGGGTCCTTGATGTACTTGACGAATACGAGACTAGATATTTGCTTTTCGGTGAACACATTGAGCCAGTTCCTGACGGATCCCAAAGGTGTTCACCTCGTTGCTGTGAAGCATATTCTGAGGTACTTGAAGGGTATAATTTATTATGGGCTCAAGTATGATGTGAATCAAAAGTTTAACCTACAGGGTTATGTTGATTCGGACTAGGCAGGCAGTGTTGCAGATAGGAAGAGCACATCTAGGTGTTGCTTCAGTATGGGATCAGGTGTGATCTCTTGGTTTAGCAGGAACCAGTCCTGTGTAGCACTAAGTACAGCTGGAGCAGAGTATGTTGCAGCTTGTTTGGCTAGTTGTGAGGCAGTATGGCTCTGGAAGCTACTGTTTGAGTTATTTGATCTCCCACTGGAGGCTACTGGTATCTTTTGTGACAACCAGAGTTGTGTGAAGCTGTCTGAGAACCTGGTGTTCCATGACAGGTCGAAGCACATTGAGATCAAATATCACTATATCAGTGATATGGTGCAGAGAGGAGCAGTGAAGCTCCTATATGTTGCGATGGATGAGCAGGTTGCAGATGTACTGACGAAACCACTAGCCAGAGTGAAGTTTGAGTACTTCAGAGAGAGTCTTGGTGTTCTTCAGATTGACGACACTTCAAGGAAGAAGTGATGGACACATTTGCTGGAATCCATTCCAAGCATGGTGAGAGGAGGATCCTTCCCATGGATGTGGATGTAAGCACTGGATGATGAGCATCAGGACGATGCTCCAGTTACTGCTATGTATGTGCATCATGTTGGATGCTTGTTATGATTAGTTGGATCATGTATATGTATATGCATCATGGTGGATGCTTGTTATGATCAGTTGGATCATGTAAATGTATATGCATCATGTTGGATGCTTGTTATGATCAGTTGGATCATGTATATGTATGTCCATCATGTTGGATGCTTGTTATGATTAGTTGGATCATGTATATGTATATGCATCATGTTGGATGTTGTATATGATCAGTTGGATCATATATATGTATCTGTGAATGAATCAGGTGGATATGTTGTATGATTAGGTGGATCATGTATATCAGGTATGATCAGGTGGATCATATATTTGTATATGTATCAGGTGGATACATTGTATGATCAGGTAGATCATGTATGATGATATGTATCAGGCAGATACTGTGTATGCATCAGGTGGATGCATTGTATGATCAGGATGATCATGGATGATGAGCTTCAGGATGTTGCTCCAGATGATATGCATCAGGATGATGCTATGATGATGATCAGGATGATCATTTACATCAGGATGATGTATGATGAGTATCAAGTTGATACTTTGTGTCCGTGGACAGGTTGTGCAGGTAGCATAGAAAAGATCGTTGAGATCTGGACAAGTAGAGCGGTGTGATTGTAACAGTGTGGGATATAGAGATCCGGACAGGTTGAGTTGTAAGCTCGTAAATAAGTCCTGGGATGCTCTTTAAAGGTTTTGCTACTAAAGGCATATAATCCACCCTGGAGATTTGATAGGTTGAGCAGCAAGCTCGTAATCAGTCCTGGGATGCTCTTTAGAGTACTTGCAGGAAGCAAGACACTCTTTAAAGGTTTTTCCTAACCACATGTAATTATCCCTAGAGATCCGAGAGGTTGAGCAGTAAGCTCGTAATCAGTCCTGGGATTCTCTTTAGAGTACTTGTAGGATGCAAGACGCTCTTTAAATGTTTTTTGGTATGTGAGGTCACATATAATCAACCATAGAGATCCGAGAGGTTGAGCAGTAAGCTCGTAATCAGTCCTGGGATTCTCTTTAGAGTACTTGCAAGATGCAAGACACTCTTTAAAGGTTTTGTGATATTCAACATGTAAAAGATCCTATAGTCTGAGCTAGGTTTTGATGATGCACGTAATAAGTCTTGAGGATTCCACAGTATGGAGAATGATGATGAAGACCTACAGGTGGTGGGCATACATCCAGTATGAAAAAGGACTAACTATGTAGAAATTCCTATGACAAGTAGATTGGGGATTGATTGAGATAGCAGCAGGAGTGATGGTGACGATGATCCAGAGAAGAAGACTTGTGCTAACAGATCTGTGTTGAGAAATACCTTCCTAGTTAAGAGGGAGTGTTGATGTGTATGTAACTTCGGAATGTATTTCACCTATGTATATTGTACTCCTATAGAGATGTTATTATTCCTCTATACGGAAGTGTCGTAACTTGTTTTGATGGGTTATTAGACCACCAAGTGTGGGGTAGGCCCTCATTAAGTTAACCATGGGTTATTAGACTGAGTTAGACAAGTCGTCCCTATTGGTTTATTAGGCAGTTCAGGTCCTATAGAAATAGATATCGGGAGAGCTCTATTTGATCATCTCATTATTCACTTCTACACTACTCGAAAAGTGGTGCGCAAGTGAGGAGGAGGTTTAGCTGCTAGGAGAAGACTATCTCTTGTACTTTGGTTGTATCATTGCTCTTTCTATCTCTGAGGAAGTTGTGGGGTTTTTCACCTTTATGGTTGTCCCCAGTGAAACTCTGTGTGTCTATTGTCTCATGTGATTGCTTGGTGTGATTGATATGCATTGCTATGATTGATATGCTATACATGTTATTCTCTCAGTAAATATCCTAGAGTATGTTGAGTTAATACTAAAAAATTAACAGGTTGTCTGTAGCTAGAGAAAAGAAAGTGCATTATGTGGTAAATGCTAATGCTGTCTTATTTTCTTCACATGGAGTAGGTGGGTGCAAATGTTGTTCGTCTTCACATGATGGAGTGGTAGTAGGAGAGAAATCTGTAGCATATGCATTACAGAATAGTGTCACTGAAGAGATATCAAAGCCCCTAGACTTAATTTGTATTGATGAAAACAGTAATGGTGTACAACGATATGCCCAATATGTTAGGGTGATGACCCAACCAGCTGTTACTAATCATTATGTCAAGGTGCATAGTTGTAAACATAACATGAAATCCAGTTAACTGTATGATTGAACTGATCATGTCCTTGTTCTCCAACATATTATGAGTGTCACTTGCTTAATGATGTCACAAACATTTCACTTAATTCTTCATGTTTTCTTAATCATGTTCTTGCACTACCCCCATGTCAGGTTTTGAACAATATAGTTACCAAAATTCTCCACTTGCATGCTTTCTCAACTGTTGCTTATTTTCATATTCTTGGTTGGAGAAGATTTGTGATGGGAAATCACCTCCTTGTAATTGAAGAGTTTCACGCATACAACTTAGGTGACTAATCTTCACACACCACCAATCATTTCAGGTTATTCATACAGATTTGACCTGTGAGATGGCAAGGTAGACCTTCCCCTTTGTTCTGATCTTCTTACTCGAGGCAGAGGATTTGATCCCTTTCTGCCATGATTCTTTGTTGCTAGTGAACTTGGTCTTGGCCTTGGTGCCAAATTGTATTCCTTATAAGTGTACTGCATACCATGGTTATATTTTTTTCTGAATGAAAACCTTGTGGTGAAACTAAATGGATGCTTCCCCACATTTTTGGATGGCATCCCTATTAAACCTGTCAAGCTAGTGTGCCTCACCCAAGGGGATACAAACTGGGCACCTAGCACCATGGAACTAGCCAAGAGCCCAACTACAGTGGCAACAACCGGTTTACACTTGGGCTCAGCCTACTAAGGTTATGTGTACTAATGTAGTAACAACCAGCTGAGCAAACCTCTTGTGCTCACCTTACTATGGTTATATGTACTCTATATACATATTATTTTTTTATATGTATATTATCAGTCACATATATATTTATGTATTTTATATATTCCTCTGTATCCAAAATTTTCTAAAATCTATTGTATCTTTATCTGAACCTATATCTGTATCCTGGTAACATAGCTCTATATAAATCCTATTCCTTATTCTAACTTTTTTTCATCCTATTTTCTGATTTAGAAATTTTTATGCATAAGATATGGTATGATTGTCTTTGCCATTCTCTTTCTTTCTTTTGAAATGTTCTTGTCTTACTCACAACTAGTAGACATAATGGAGTGCCATACACATGGGCAGGACTAGTATATCTTGATCTATTGGAGGGTTAAAAGACAATTATGGACATGAATAGCCAGATGAAAAGTGATTAACAACCACCAACAACAAGTCTGGAGGAATGCTAGGTTGAATTTGAGGGTTGAAATGGCATTAAGAGACAATTCTCGGCATGGATATGGACACGAAGAGCAGACCTGGGCACTCCAACAGCCTCAATCCTTCATTCTGGGCATAGGAAGATCTATTAGAAACCTACTTTGCTGCACTACTAAAGTGAAACCGTGGTGAAACCATGGTATAACAAGTGTCTCTCAAGGGTCATGAAGGCTCAAAAGTGACAGAGGGAAAGTTGATGAAACTGCTTTGGAACTCTGGATGCCTCAAAATGTACTCTACCACTAATCATCACTGACAAAAAGGTAGGCTCATCTCAATTAAGTACTAACTCATGTCTGGGACAAACTGCTCTGAAACATCATGGTAGCCTAGATACTATGGATGATGATAACATGACCTAAATATCGATTTGTCACGTGATCCATCCACGTGTCACCATAATTAACACAACTTTTGTGAGGCAATTACAAGCCTCTTAGCTTGAGTTGTTTACATAAATTGTATATTACCACTTTTGTATGGAAGAGTGGAATGAATTAAAAAGAATTCAATCCTTTATTGGCTTGTACTTATGATGTCTATGGTTATAGTATTATTAATCCTATGTTTACAATATGTATACAACATCCCTATGCCAAAAGTAAGGATTTTTTACATCACCACAAACATTACATGGCACTCCTTTGCACTATTTCTTATCAATGGAAGAAAAGGAGATTACATATATCACATGGTTCTGCAGTGTATCCCATCTATGAAAGAAGAGGAGATTGTAAACCTATACATTCTGGTGTTGTTGATTTGTTTAATTCTTAGTGAAGCCATCTCAGCCAGTATGGTGATTTATGCAGAGGGGTTTGCAAATTTAACAATCCACTAGTGTCTTTGAAATTTTGGGTGCAAGGTTCAAAGATTGTCATAATAGATAACTATATCTTCCTTAGATTAATATATTGGTGACAAAGAGTTATCTTTTGCCTTCTGAGCTCCTCTCTTCTTTACAATGAGCCCATAGCATAATTGGTTTGAATATGGTTAGAAGTATGAACCTTGTTTCCTGATACCTGGTCTTTTCCATGCATAGTTGTTGCATCCCTAGGCTACTTTTCAGGATGAAACAACCAACCATGTTTCATGGTTTCCATGTTGGCCAAGCTTTGCATTCTTCTAGAGAGTGCCATGATCTTCCTCCATGCTATGACCATTAAATTATTTTCTTGGTCCATCAATTCTTGTTTCATTGGTGTCTTTCCTTTGTCACTAGGTGGTATAGCTAAAGACTGTTAATTTGTTGTGAATTAATTTATTTTTCCTCTACTTTTCGTCTATCTCTTTGGTGAAAGTATAAGTTTCATATGAAGAGTTGTGAAAATTTTCAATTCTTGTTCCTTACTAATATACAAACCATTGATGTACTTAGCTTTAAACAAGCATATGTCTCTTACATATTAAGATTTATGGATGGCGGATAGATTTCATCAATTAGGATTTTGGACCTTTTACTTTGGCTTGGGTTTCAGAAATTTCACTTGGATCAACAGGTTCTTCTCATGCCATGGAGGATAGAACTTCATTATCTGTTGAATTTGTTCAAAGTTATTAATAGACAATTGGTGTTCCTTTCATCTCCATTTCTAATAAGCTTTCAACCATGTTAATATTCTTCTACATAAGGTAGATTCTTTACATATCATTGAATTCATGACAAGAAAAATACGATCTTAATGTTTTTGGCAATTTGCGAATCATCTATTCTATTAAGATTTAAAGCATACCATTGAATAGTTGCATTTCTATTTTATTCTCTATTTTGAAAAGAAATGAAATTGAAGGGATTTGAGAGTCAACATCAAATTACAGAAGATGTGATATTGGTTGTATTACTATTAACCACACTTGCCACAACTCTAGTTGCCAGTTTTGAAACATCACCTCCCAAATTCATTCTTACTTGCATAGCCTTCAGAATTTCAGAACATGTTCTTATTGATTTAGTTGATTTCTAATTTTCAGCTCTTGATGAATGTGTTGAATTTGCTTTAAATGGTTCAACATATCTTGAATACTGTCTCCTTCATCCATTTTGGAAACGGGATCTCTCCTCTCCCCATGGTCTGAAGCATCTAAGTTGTTATTTTGTTTTCACTAGTGAGTTGTTTTCCATTCTAGGTAATGTTTCTTCACTCTCAACAAACTGGTAGTCAAAAGGCTCTCCCTTTACTCATTTCTCGGGAAATGAACTTGGCTTTGACACCAATCTTATCCGAGTTTTACAAGTTTACATATCTAAATTGTTGTGTTTTACTTATCCCATACTCACTTGTGTGTATGCCATGAAGGTATCCAAGCCCCCAGGGTGCCTTGGGAGGCTTTAAGCCTCCAGGGCCTGTTATAGGCCCTCGATAGGCCTTGGGGGCTTGAATACGCAACCACTCCTGCCTATTACAGGCCTTGGGAGGTTTAGTCAAGCCCACAATATCATGCCAATATACTAGGTAGATATATAAAGGGGTATAAAAAATGTAAATGAAAAAATGGATACATACAATATATAGGGAAAATAAGGGTTTTTTTAAATTGGGAAGGCATATTGGGAGGGGGTTAAAAAAATGATTCTGGGAGGTTTTTTCCAATATTTTTTGAAATTAGGGGTATTGTTTCATATGCCATGAACGAACGTGCTATGGTAGGAAGTCATTGAGTGAAGCCCCCGTGTATCATTATGATTGTTCCATTCTTCACCAATTTGCATACAATGTTGCAATATGATCTTTTTGGACTTTTCTCTTTTTTGCTTGTCTCTTACTTGGTTCATCAACACCAATTTTAATATGATTATTAGCTTCTATCACTTGGATTCCAAAAGATGTCCCTTGATTTTCTTAGTCTTCACCACTTTGCTCTGCCCCATTTATTGAGGATGAAAGACACCTTCTATTGTGAATCATAGATTCCATCAATCGCATATCAATAGTAGTTGCTCCATTCAATTCTTGTATTTGACTAGTCTCCAATGCCTCTTTTCTTTAGGATGAAACACCAAAATTATTTGTTGATGTATATGTAACTTCAGAATGTATTTCACATATATGTATATCGTATTCCTATAGAGATGTTATTATTCATCTATACGGAAGTGTTGTCATTTATATTGTAAGTGTCGTAACTTATACTTGATGGGTTATTTGACCACCTTGTTGGGGTCGGCCCTATATAAGTCATGTGGGTCAAAGGGTTATTAGACCACCCTATTGGGGGTTGGCCATGTGGGTCAAAGGGTTATTAGACCACCCTATTGGGGGTTGGCCCAGTCAGCATTATGTTAAGTGGTTAAGTTGAGGCCGACCGAGTTGAGTAAAGGTCAAGTCAAGTTAGTGTATAAATAGAGAGTGTGTCTCTCTCATTTTACACATTCTATTCTCTCACTCACACTTTGGAGAGTGGCGCACTTGTGGAGGAGGAGGCTCTGTTGCTAGGAGAAGACTATCTCTTGTATTCTGGTTGTATCATTGCTCTATCTATCTCTGAGGAAGTTATTCGGGTGTTTCACCTTTATGGTTTTCCCCAAGTAAACTCTGTGTCTCTTGTGTGCTTGCATTATTGTGTCCATGATTGATATGTTGTAGATTTCATGTACATGATGTTCTCTCAGTTAAGATCCTAGATCAGATTGAAGTAAATTCTGAAAATTTAACATGGTATCAGAGCTAGCCTGAAAGAAGGCATGATATGGCATGTATGACACTTGTTGCACTTACGCTGCTAGGGCTTGATATAACAAAAACCAGTCATCATAGAACTTTCACTATAAATCCATTTTGGTGAATTTTTCGGGTCTAAAAATTTTACAGGTCAAAGCTCAGATCCCCATGGACCTTGTTTCCAAAGGAAAACCTCTAATTCGTTGTACTTTGTGATTTAGGATCTGTACAATATAGGGTTTCTGCCTCTTCCAGATCTGAGTCAAAATCAAGTGACCTTGGGGAAAAGGTCATAACTTGGGCTAGGAAGCTCCAAATGAAATTTCGTAAAAAGTGACAGGTAGTACAAGGATGGTACTATCTCAGAAAAATTGTTTAGAGGCTGAAGTTGCAACAGTGACACGTGGCACGTCGTACAAGTTCGCTCTCCTATTTTATCCCATAAATAGGTCACGTTACGACACTTGTCATAACTCTCTCTCAGAGAATCCAATTGAGGCCAGACATCTCAAGATGGAAAGATGACAAGTCGGACTATCTGAGAAAAAAATTTCAGACCTTGTGAATTGAAAAGTTCAGAGTTACACCAGAAACAATCAAGTACATATTTCTGTCAAAACATAATTATTTTTTAGCACCTTCATTCATGGCTTCCTAAATTTAGGGTTTTGGATAAAGTTGGAATTTTTGTAATCAGAGACCACGACTGAATGCTACTCATCAAAATTGAAATTTAGAGACCAAGATAAGATTTTTTGGTTGGGCAGAAGGCTGAGCTTGATGAGACTCTAGTTCGGGACTTTGATCGGAAAAGTGGAAAATTAAGGCTTCCACAAAAATGGGAATTTTTGAAATTTGTGACCACGGCTGGAAGCTCCTCATAAAAATAGAAGCTTAGACATTTGGATCAAACCTTTGATTGGGTAGAAGAGTGGGCTTCATCAAACCGCAGTTCGAGGTCACGTCCAGTGAATCCGAAAATCTAAAAGGCAATTTCGAGGGGTGAAACTTTGCAGTTTTCAAATTCTGAATATACCAACTTGTTCAGCTCATCAAAAAACATATTTCTATCCTTTCAGAAGTTTGAAATTCAAAGTTTGAATTTTGGGGGTTTCTTTGACAAAACCTAATACAGTTCAAGATCCAGTTCCTGCAAATCAAGTGGATTGGTTTAATCCTAGAAGAGGATGGATTGGTCACCTACATAAGTGAAGAAGTTCCTGTTTCAGAGGGAGATGAGGCTAAGGCCTTACATAAGAAGATTTCAAGAAATCTCGACAGGTATGACTCATCGAGGTATGTTTCGAGATTTGTTCATGTTTAAGTTTATGGTATGTTTGTCTTCATGATTATTATGGTTAAAACAATCTTGATTTTAGACTTGTCGTATCACCTTAACAAAATTATGAATGCATTCATTAGGGTGTTGACACTTATGATTGTACTAATGCATTATGGTGTTGTATGAGGTTTATGTTGTTCGCTAACATGAAAGGTACACCAAGAAAGACAAATCATGTTCTAGTTCAAGATCATGATGACATGAAGACAAAGATTCATCCATTGTCATGGATCACATAGAAGATCCATTTATGAGGTATGTATAACTTGGTTCTATAATGGTTAACCTATGAGATATGCAGGTTACTAGCACAAGTCACTGAAGAGAACCAGAAGACATTATGCGGGTATGTTAGACATAACTAGCTAGCATGCTAATCCAAGTATGTTTTTCCTATATCAAGCTAGAATCCTACCTTGTGTTAGGATCTTATAATTTTGTGTTGTTGATAATGATTATTCATGAAATCATAGGTTTGAATAGTCATGGTTGTATGCATATTATGTTTCTTACCATAATTGATGATATGACTAACCAGAAGAATCATGAAGGTATAGGTTTGAGTAATCACGGGTTTATGCATTGATGATTTAACTAATCAGAAGACACCTATGATCAAATAAGAATATGCATGAGTAAAAGAAGACTTCCCTGAAACCTTGAATACTAATGTTTATTATCTGTGAATGGTCATGACTATACATGTTTAAGATGATTGTGTTTTTATAGTATTAATATTATACTAATAAATGTGTGATTATGTATGAGTCCTCAATGATAACACAATGATGATACTAATAAGCATGCAAGGATATAAGTTCAAGGACAGGTAATCCAGGAAGCAAAGATCAAGAGGGAGCACACTCCAGTTGTTCCTGCAAGAAAGCAAAGGAGCACACTTCAGTAGTTTCTGCAAGGATACAGATATTTAGAGGGAGTTGACCACTTCTCACAATCCACATTAGAATGGAGTTGCAAAGATTCAGAGGGAGTCCACCCAGCAACCAAACAAATATAAGTATTTGAATTGTCATTTCTTACATAATGTTATTCAATAATGTATATACTGATGTTCCTAGAATTAGGTTGTGTATTATGCATATTAGAATAGTTGCATTGATGAACAGTATACTACTAATATACATGGGTAAGTGGCTTATGGCACTGTACAACATTCCATTGCTACTTATCTAGAATGAAACCTCTTTACTGACATGTTGGGAGTTGTGCACACTCTTAACAATGTTCTGGTAGAGATTGGAAGGCATCTAGAAAGTTACGGGATATGGACAAATGTTGTATTGAAGCATTGGCTAAGATAATTGCATGACAGTATGACATATTTATTTATGTGTAAGAATTTGTTCTGAAAACTATGAGATGTTTTCTAATCATGCAATTTAACTTGTTGTGTAGGAAATATTGTATACCATCACCTACAAAAGAAGGACTACAACATTTGTTCAGCAACAAAGTTATCTATTGAAAATATTGAAGATATTGAAGTTCCCAGGATATGGGAAGAATGCCTTGATCCATCGATCATGAAGAACGATGTTTGGGATGCGGTCCCAAAAGCTTAAGGGAAGTCTGTTGTGACTTCCAAATGGAACTATCAGATCAAGCATGCTGCAGATGGCAGCATAGAGAAATATAAAAGAGATGAAATAGAAGATACACCAAATGGATTTCAAGACAGCTTTCTTGAATGGTGTAGTCATATATGTGTGTAGAACTTGGTAGGATAGACAACTTTCTATCCAGTTTGGGCTTTACTGAGAGTAAAGTGGATTCCAACCTTTACTACAAGGTTGAGGAAGGGAATCCTGTGATTCTACTCCTGTATGTGGATGACTTATTTGTAACAAGAGATGATAGATTGATTGCAGATACTAAGAGGAATCTTGCTGCCGAGTTCGATATGAAAGATTTGGGAATGATGCATTATTTCCTAGGTATGGAGGTGTGGCAGAGTGTAGGTGGGATCTTCCTTTGTCAAGGGAAGTACACAGTAGATATACTGAAGAGGTTCGGGATGATGGATTGCAAGGCCATGGCCACACCCATGGCATCAAAACTAAAGCTTCTGTGTGATGCTTCATCTGAGTCGGTTGATGTCTCTATGTATCATCAGATGATTGGGTCTTTGATGTACCTGACGAACATGAGACCATATATTTGCTTTGCGGTGAACACATTGAGCCAATTCCTAACGGATCCGAGGAGTGTTCACTTAGTTGCTGTAAAGCATATTCTGAGGTACCTGAAGGGTATAGTTAATTATGGGCTCAGGTATGAAGCGAATCAAAAGTTTAACCTGCAGGGTTATGTTGATTCAGATTGGGTTGGAAGTGCTGCAGATAGGAAGAGCTCATATGGATGTTGCTTCAGTATGGGATCAAGTGTTATCTATTGGTTCAGCAGGAAGCAGTCTTGCGTAGCACTGAATACAACTGAGGCAGAGTATGTTGCAGCATGTTCAGCTAGTTGTGAGGTAGTATGGTTTCGAAAGCTACTGTCTGAGTTATTTGATCTCCCATTGGATGCTACTGGAGTTGTGTGAAGCTGTCTGAGAACCCAGTGTTTCATGACAGGTCGAAACACATAGAGATCAAATATCACTATATCAGGGATATGGTGCAGAGAGGAGCTGTGAAGCTCCTGTACATTGCGACAGACGAGCAGATTGCAGATGTGTTGATGAAGCCACTAGCCAGGGTGAAGTTCGAGTACTTCAGGGAGAGGCTTGGTGTTCTTCAGATTGATGACACTTCGAGGAAGAAGTGATGGACACATTTGCAGAAGCCATTCCAAGTATGTTGGAATGAGGATCCTTCACATGGCTATGGATGTAAGCGCTAGATGATGAGCATCAGGACGATGCTCCAGTTACTGCTCTGTATATGCATAAGGAGGATGCTGGATATGATCAGTTGGATCATTTATATGTATATACGCATCATGTTGGATGATGGATATGATCAATTGGATCATTTATATGTACATGTATGTACGCATCATGTTGGATGCTGGATATGATCAGTAGGATCATTAGTATATGTTTTGTATATGCATCATGTTGGATGCTTGGACCATGTATCTGTATATGTATCAGGTGGATACATTGTATGATCAGGTGGATGATGTATGGTGATATGTATCATGTCTTTGTATTTGTATCAGGTGGATACACTGTATGATCAGGTGGATCATGTATGATGATATGTATCAGGTAGATACTTGGTATGCATCAGGTAGATGCATTGTATGATCAGGATGATCATGGATGAGGAGCTTTAGGATGTTTCTCCAGATGACATGCAGCAGGATGTTGCAGTGATGATGATCAGGACGATCATGTGTACATCAGGATGATGTATGGTGAGTATGAGGTTGATACTCTGTGGCCATGGAACAGGTTGTGCAGATAAGCATGTAATTTGTGCCCTGGGAGATTTGCAGATAGTCTTTCGAGGTTTTGCTTATGGCATGTAATTTGTACCCTGGGATATTTGGCAAATGCTCTTTTGAGGTTTTGCTTGAGGACATATAATTTGTGCCCTGGGAATCTACACATAGTCTTTCGAGGTTTTTCCTATGGCATGTAATTTGTGCCTTGGGATATCTGGCAGATGCTCTTTCGAGGTTTTGTCCTATGGCATGTAATTTGTGCCCTGGGAGATCCAATAGGTTGAGCCATGTGCTCGTAATCAATCCTGGGATGCTCTTTCGAGGTTTTACCATGACCACATGTAATTTGTGCCCTGGGAGATCTGATAGGTTGATCCTTGTGCTCGTAATCAGTCTTGGGATTCTCTTTCAAGGTTTTGTGGTGGGGTCACATGTAATAAGTCCTGGAGATATGGACAGGATGAAAAAGGCCTCAGATGCTGTTTAGGGTTCTTGCTAGTCAAGAGACTCTTTTAAGGTTTTGTGACGCACGTAATAAGTCCTGAGATTTCCACAGTATGGCCAGTGATGATGAAGACCTACAAGTGGTGGGCCTACATCCAGTATGAAAAAGGACTGGCTCTTTAGAACTTCCTATGACGAGTATATTCAGAGATTGATTGAGATAGCAGCAGCAGTGATGATGATTATCCAGTGATGATGATCCAGAGAAGAAGACTTGTGCTAAAAGACCTGTGTCAAGAAATGCCTTCCTAGTTAAGAGGGAGTGTTGATGTATATGTAACTTCAGAATGTATTTCACATATATGTATATTGTATTCCTATAGAGATGTTATTATTCCTCTATACGGAAGTGTCGTCATTTATATTGTAAGTGTCGTAACTTATACTTGATGGGTTATTAGACCACCTAGTTGGGGTCGGCCCTGTATAAGTCATGTGGGTCAAAGGGTTATTAGACCACCCTATTGGGGGTCGGACATGTGGTTCAAAGGGTTATTAGACCACCCTAGTGGGGGTCGGCCCAGTCAGCATTATGTTAAGTGGTTATGTTGAGGCCAACCTAGTTGAGTAAAGGTCAAGTTAAGTTAGTCTATAAATAGAGAGTGTGTCTCTCTCATTTTACACATTCTATTCTCTCACTTACACTTTGGAGAGTGGCGCACTTGTGGAGGCAGAGGCTCTGCTGCTAGGAGAAGACTATCTCTTGTATTCTGGTTGTATCATTGCTCTATCTATTTCTGAGGAAGTTATTGGGGTTTTTCACCTTTATGGTTTTCCCCAAGTAAAATATGTGTCTCTTGTGTGCTTGCATTATTGTGTCCATGATTGATATGCTGTAGATTTGTTGTACATGTTGTTCTCTCAGTTAAGATCCTAGATCAGATTGAAGTAAATTCTGAAAATTTAACATTCTTATGGTTATTGTCATCAATCATCGTTAGATTATCATAATCAACTTCCCCTTGCATTTGTTTTGTTTAATCACAAAGGCCTGGCTCATTTCCTGCAATCAGTGGGGTGGAAAAAGTCAGCGTTCAAGAAAAATTTATATCTTCAACAAAAAACCAACTATATTGATAAAGACATGTTGATATGTAATGACTTGAATGAATATAATACTCACTATTCGAGGCAAAGACAGGTTTTTGTTTTTATTTTAACACCATTTTTTCCTTGTTCTTTCCAAAGTGATGTGATTCACAATAAGCCTCTTTGCCATATTGGCTAATTAGTTTTGATCTCGTAAGATAATTATTGAACTGGGAGGACATATTAATAGTTAAACACACACATTATGACTCCTCACACTATAAAATGAAAATCAAATGAGATAACATTTAAAATTAGGACAAACTTACTATTGGTGGTGCAATCAATGATTTCTTAGACTTTTTTTCCCATGAGTTAAATAGTTGTTCCACTTGTTGATAAGTGACATAAAGGAAATGTGATGCCAATTGTGTTGTAGTTTCCTTATTTGATTGATTTCTTGACTTATGAC
This sequence comes from Larix kaempferi, assembly GCA_027924585.1. Classification (NCBI taxonomy): domain Eukaryota; kingdom Viridiplantae; phylum Streptophyta; class Pinopsida; order Pinales; family Pinaceae; genus Larix; species Larix kaempferi. The sequence continues at coordinate 109,329 of BSBM01001222.1, read as the reverse complement.
ATTCAACATGAAGTTTACTTCTAATATTCGGAGGAAAACATATTTTTTTTCTAAACTTTTGGAAAGTACCTTTTGATCTCATAAAAAGCTTGAAAAATTGTGCTCTCGTCTCATTTACAAGACACATTCTATCATGTCCATATGTGCTTCTATTCTTCTCATGAACCTCTCTTCCTCCTCCTTCGTTGTAATTCAAAATTTTCATTTCTCTATGCTTACTCTCCATTACTTCATTCCTTAACCGTCCCAACGTATAAGGACAAATAGATTGTGTTGAATCTCAAGAGCATGGACCCCTTGGACATGCATATAAGGAACCATCTCATCTCCTAAAGAACAAGAACACAATCCAATCAACTCACTTGAAAGGAACCCAATCTTGCAATGACAGTGGCTCAAAATGTTTATCATGAATTAAATTATACCACCATTAAAAATTGTTAATATGATGAAACTAATGCACCTTTTCTCATATGCATATATATAATCCCCCCTACACCCTTGCTGTTGCAACATGTGGAATTATTTATAACACTTCCACATCCTCACCAACTTTTTATTCTTCTGTTCATTTGGCAGGTCTTCAATAACCTAGAAACAATACATAATTTTTAATGCATATGAATAAATACTAAGTTTTATGTTCAAAGTAAATAACACTGAGAACCATTCAACAATAGTCAAAGCATAATAACATCATCATTTATTATTAGTGAAGGCCCAATTAAAAATAATTGATATTTTAACATAATTATTGAACCTTTAAAATTCCATCATGTCGAATGAGGGTCTTGTCTAATGTTGATCGATCTGATTTCCTATAGTTTAGATAATTATACTATTGGATTTTATGATCGTATGGTTATCCTAGATTACATGGAACACCAATTTTATCCATCTCCTCCAAAATTTGAACAAATTTTGTTTTCTCCATGCCTCTAGTGGTATTAAACATATTCAAAAAAAAAATTGATCCCAGCATGCTGAGAATAATATACAAGCTTGGACATTGAGCCAGGAATCAACTGTAATTGGAACTAAATGTTTTATAATATAGGAATTAGTGAAATACTAAGAATATTAATTTATAGTTAAGAACTAATAATGAAAGTGTGTACCTTTTCATCATTTCTTCTATCAATGGGATAGTTCTTCACAATAGTCATATTTCTACCAGATAAGGTTAGTTGAACGTTTAACATGCTCATCTAAATTTTCTTCCCATACTTTTCTTGGTTCCAAAGTGGGATTCAAATCCTATATTAAAGTTCAAGAACATAGTTATATTAAGAAATTAATGGCAAGATATAAACATAAATTTCAAAACTTTTAATAAATTTGCATAGCTTACAATGAGAAATTCTGTTGACACTGCATAACATTCATAAACACTATGGATAGTATCCCCTTCTTCAATTTTGATTTCATCTGTAACCATGTGCATCACTTTTTTATGGCATGTGCACTAAGGACAAAAATTATTTCCCATTGGAGAAACACTATTATTGCATACTAAACTACATATGGCCACTAGATCATGACACTCAAACAAATTCATTTTCACAACCCTTCCATCTACCATATTGATGCCATATTGTGAAAGCTTATTGATCTATTTCATTAAGTTCTCCTCACTTTTAGGATCAACAGAATGTGCTAAAAATTCTCTATATTCTTCTTTTCCATCCCATTTTGCAAGGCTTGCACAAGACATCAAGCCATTGTCTTCTAGTAACTCAAATAATATCTCACATACCTACCCACCTCGATCATAATGTACATGAGAATCAATACCAAGTTTGAAAGAAACTTCATTGACTATAGTTTCATACCTCTTTTCAAATGATTCAACCATAAAGGAAGCATATGACTTTACTTGGTTGACCCTAAATCCATATGTGAAACCATCAGTTCTCTCCCAACCCATATCAATATCCTCAACTTCTTTGCTCCACTTTTTCATTTCGCTACAAATTGATGTTGGATTAACCCCATTTAGTACACCATGAGCATAAAATCTCTTCAAATATTTAAAATCATTATGATTCATGCTTGATTCGATCAATACTAAAGCCATGTTCCTCGGCATAAAATCCATACGAATCTCTGCCACAACTATTGATCAAATTTTATCAAGCAATCCATCTAGATGTTCAACATCCTCAATTTTAGATTCATCATTTTTTTTTTCTCATGAAGTACCCAATTCCAACAATAATGTCATTTTCATCTACATCTTCAAGGGATTTTCTAGAAAACCATATCCCAATTTCTTTAAATTTTATCTTCCCCTCATTTAGTATGTGGTTATACCATCCCAGACGCTTCTTAAGATGCAATAAGGATGTCCTTAAGTGGTTTCCTAGTGACCTTCTCTTAATATGTGTAGTTTGATTTACTGAAAACCCTTCTAGCTTTTCTGCTACAACTTGACCGATTGTAGAATTTTGATTTTTTGTAGTTGCATTTCTATCCATTTTTTCATTAAATGCAATTATTTAATTTGTTTCATTTCTTCCAATTGCATCCAAGTTCCAATTGCTTCCCATTGGGTTCTACACTTTGATTCCCTTCATCAGTAAATGGAGTCAAAGACTCCCTATGTTGTTGAGAAACACAACCTTCACTTTGATTAGAGTGATTTGCAATAGTAGTAGCATCAATCATTGATATTTGAGGTAAAACCAGGGCCTCATTTTGCAAAATTGGGTTCATTGTTTGGTACATATTTTTTATTTTTCAAATCAATGTTCATTGTAATGGAAGCATGATTAAAACTTGTTATTTGAGGGAAATTTTGCACATGCACATTCTCTGAAACATAGTTCATTGTAGTGGCAGCAAGAATAAAATCTGTTCTCTAAGAGAAATTTGGGACCGACACATTCTCTAAAACAAAGTTCATCGTAGTGGCAGCAGGAATAAGAATTGTTCTCTGAGGGAAATTTGGGGCCTTCACATTCTTCAAAATAGAGTTCATTCTGTCATAAATATTTCCACTTTGTTCATTAACATTCCCTTCAACTGCAATTGGAGATAAAGGTTGCATATGTTCCCCAACAACATTGTTGTTTGTCATAGGTTGCTTACATTGAGGAAAATGAGTTTGAACAATGGCTGGATGATTGCTTCTTGTTTCAGGGAAACTTATGGATTGATTCTGTGGTATGGATTTTTGATCTCCAAATCCTCGATATTTTCCATAAGCAACACATTGAGTGGTATTTCAACCTCTAGCACGAGTGAATTGAAGGTTAATGTCACATGGTTCCAAAGTTGTAATATTTGAGTAATTTACACCATTACGTTGACCTCTTTTTTGAGGAATATTTTGTTGAGATGGCTCATTTGAATGATCCATTGATGATATACTCTACAAAAGAAACAAAAACAATCAATATTGGCATTAGATTTTCGACAAAACTTCTCTAACTAAAAAATATAAAATATACCATAAATATCCCTATAATATATGAAATATATCCTTACTATAGAGTGTATGTTTACCTATAAAAACACTAAGTAAAGTTTCATACTTGTAATTTTACGCTCAAATTTTACTTGTAATTTTACACTCAAATTTTACACTCAAATTTACACTGTAATTTTACACAGTAATTTTACATTGTAATTTTACACTCAAATTTTACTTGTAATTTTACACTCAAATTTTAGTTGGAATATTACACTCTAAGTAAATTAATTTTGTGCAATAAAAATTCAAATTTACGTGCTTTTGCGTTCTGCTAGAAAATTCCAGTGAATGGAAAAAATTGCCTAAGTATTGAAAAACTAGCTTAGATGACCTTATGAAAATGCCCACCATTTCTGACTTGTGAGGGATAAAATTTTTAGCAAAGAAACAACTTGCAGGTGGATGTCTTATGCACTTGACCATTGGATCTGTTTTCAAAACAGGTCTATGGTCAAGAAAATATTGGCGTTCCAAAACAACAACTCAACCTATTTTGCACCTAAAATTGGCCTAAATGGCCTTAGGAAAATGACTCATTTTTAAAAAAAAGCCTCTAGTCAAGGAGATATTTTCCTGCCAAAATAACCATTCATCCTATTTTTCACCCTGCCCAAAAAATGCTCACCATTGGAAAAATTTGTTAAGTATTGAAAAAAGGGCTTAAGTAGCCTTGGGAAAATGCTCACCATTTCTCACCTGTGAGGGATAATTTTTTTAGGAAAGCATCAGCTTGCAAGTGTATTATTTATGCACTTGACCATCAGCTCAGTTTTGAAAATAATTCTAAGGTCAAGAAAATATTGTCCTACCAAAATAGCCAGTCAGCCTGTTTTGCACCGAAAATTGGCCTAAATGGCTTTGGGAAAATGCCCGCCATTTCTCATATTTGAGGGATAAAAAATTTATGAGAGCATAAATTTGTAGGTGGATGATTTATTCACTTTACCATTGACTCCTTTTTGAAAAAAAAATATCTATTCAAGGATATATTTTCCTGTAAAAAAATCCATTCAGCAGGTTTTGTACCCTCCCAGAGAAATGCTCATCATTGGAAAAATTGGTTAATTATTGAAGAACGGGCTTAAGTAGCGTTCGGAAAATGCCCAGCATTTCTCACCTGTGAGGGATAATTTTTTAGGAAATAATCATCTTGCAAGGGGATGACTTATGAACATGACCATTGGCTCAGTTTTGAAAAAAAGTCTCTAGTCAAGAAAACATTGCCCTGCCAAAAAAACCACTTAGCCTGTTTTGCACCTAAAATTGACCTAAATGGCTGTAGGCAAAAGCTCTCCATTTCTCACCTTTGAGGGACAAAACATTTATGAGAGCATACGTTTGTAGGTGGTTGATATATTCACTTGGCCATTCACTCTTTTTTGAAAAAAAGTCTCTGGTCAAGGAAATATTTTCCTTCCAAAACAACCATTTAGCCTGTTTTACACCCTCCCAGAAAAATGCTCGCCATTGGAAAAATTAGTTAAGTATTGAAAAAAAAGGGCTTAAGTAGACTTGGGAAAATTCCCACCATTTCTCACCTGTGAGGGATAAATTTTTTAGAAAAGCAACAGCTTGCAGGTGGATGATTTAGACACTTTACCATTGGATCAATTTTGAAAACAAGTCTATATTCAAGAAAATATTGGCCTGCCAAAAAAACCACTCAGCCTGTTTTGCACCTAAAACTGGCCTAAATGGCCTTAGGAAAATGACCGCCATTTCTCACCTGTGTTGGATAAAACAATTCTGAGAGCATAAGTTTGTAGGTGGATGATTTATTCACTTGACTATTGACTCATTTTTTTAAAAACTCCTCTGGTCAAGGAGATATTTTCCTGCCAAAACAACCATTTAGCCTGTTTTGCACCTTGCCAAAAAAATGCTCGGCATTGGCAAAATTGGTTAAGTATTGAAAGAAAGGGCTTAAGTAGCCTTGGGAAAATACCCACCATTTCAAACCCAAGAGGGATAAAATTCTTAGGAAAGCACCATCTTGCAGGTGAATGGCTTATGCACTTAACCATTGGCTCAGTTTTGAAAAAAAATCTATGGTCAAGAAAATATTGGTGTGCTAAAATAGCTACTCATATTGTTTTGCACCTAAAACTGGCCTAAATTCCCTTAGGCAAATGCCCTCCATTTCTCATATTTGAGGGATAAAAAATGTCTGAGAGCATAAGTTTGGAGGTGGATGATATATTCACTTGACCATTGACTCCTTTTTGAAAAAAATTCTTTGGTCGAGGAGATATTTTTTTGCCAAAACAACCATTCAACCTATTTTGCACCCTCCGAGAAAAATGCTTTCCATTGGCAAAATTGGTTAAGTATTGAAAGATGAGCTTAAATAGCCTTGGGATAAAAAAATTCTCACCTATGAAGGGTAAATAATTTCTGAAAGCACGAGCTTGCAAATGGTTGATTTATGCATTCGACCATTGGTATTGCATTTCATAAAAACATCATTTCCAGAAATTTAGAGACTCAACCAATCATTTTATATAATCACTGTTAAATTCAGAATTCAGATATAAAATAAATTTTCATGAAAATTATTTATCATTCCTCAAATTTTTATTGCAAGGAAATAAAAACAATGAACAAAGTTTTCAACTGTAGATTCAACCAAGGAAATTAATAGGTTCAGGAAATCGGGTTTATGGTGCTACATCTACTTATACTCACTTTTGTAAAATGTTTCATCTACAATGAAATATAAGATTGTAAGATTAGCAATTGATAGGGTTTCCCTATTTTTCATGTCTAGCACAAAAATGCACACCAAGCCAATCCAAGTACACCCCATGTATGGAATCTGGTCTGATGCAAAATTTTCAGTCGTCTCTTCAACTTTTGTAGGTTTCTAATCAACCTCCTGATTTAACTGAGTGGAAGGGTTTAATTGCTGAGCATTTCTAGCCCTCGTCTTAGAAGTGGAATCATATAGGAATTTAGGGTCGACATGGTCCATGACACCATTGTTTTGCTGAGACCCTAATGAATGGCTAAGCTTCGCAATAGGGGCATTCTCTTCTAGAAAATTTCTTTCTTCTGAGAGGGTTGCAGTCATACTTTAGGTGGTTCGACGAGTTTACTTATCACTCATAGCCTTGCTAATCTGGTCTTCATCTTCTAGATAGGTAAGGGTTTGAATTGGACCATAAGAATCCTTGTCAGGATTACCCTCATTAATCAAGGGTTCGTTCATTTCCACCTGAGAGGTTTCACCTATCGCTTCAGGGTTTATTTCGGACTCTACCTCAGGTTTACCCTCACCTAGGGTTTTAGAAAAATTGGGCTCTTCATCTTCTAGAATGGTTTCGAGATCAAGGTTTTCCAAAGCAAACCCTCTGCGCTTGTGTCGTGTTCTAGACCTATGCTAAGGCCATTCCTCATTGACTCCATATCCATTACTAAGGAGGAATGAATCCCAATTATCACCTAATTCAGTCAACCGATGCGATATCAGAATCTTTATCAGCCCATGATGAAAGAGACTTCTGTATTTATCAGCTACATTGTATTGGAATGCACAGGCCATTTTATCTAGACTATTAATGAAATAATAGGGCATATTGATAGGATGACCTTTGAACACCAATAATAACCTAAGGTGATAAAAATGGGTTTATGACAAACTCCCTTGACAAGTTATATACCTTATGATCAATTCAAGCTGTGACTGCCACTGTTTCTTCAACATTCGCAAAGGGAACCCGAACTTGGATTCTACCTACTGATTAGCTTTAATCAGGAACCTTTTCCACTCTTGCATTTTCATGTGTTTTCCCTTAAACAAACGTTCACCTATTAGCAACAACTCTATTGCTTGTGAGACGAAATCCAATGTTAAGTGGAGGTCAACATCACCTATTCGCACTATCGAGCCATCAAACAAGGAAGCGAATTCCCTAGAAACAACCATGTTAAATTCTGAGAACTTCTGCAAAAACGACATCCAACGCACTTTAGTTACTGTCTCTATGCGTTCTGGGAAAACATCTAAATACTCATCCCCAACGAGTTCAAATCGTGAAACGGGAGCCATAAATATAAGGGTAGTCGTCCAAGATACAGAGAGGTCAGAAATTGAAACAGAGGGATGAAGCGGAGTTCCCTTCGAACCCCGCAAATCTATTAACATCATAACTGACTCCATATCACCAAGGTACAGGAGAAAATTAAACACATGATAGGAATGTTGGGTAATGATACCTATGAACCTGCAAGAGGTCTTGGGATTTATAGAATGCACAAAGAGCGATGATTGTTTTGGGAGAGTGACAAGCGGATAATTATCATAGATGGCATTTGTGTCACTATTACCATAAAATGGCAGCGCATTATAATTATCACCTCAAACCTTACCTTCTCATAATTCATGCCAATACCAAGATCGACATACCTTGTATATTCTTTTGATCAACAGCTAAAAATGATGGAATTAATCTTACCTTAAGGTGTTAATTTAGTGATTTATAACCATACAAACATTCTCCAATGTGAATTAATAATGAACATTAAGAATGGAGCGAATGAATGAATATCACAAAAATCATGGTTAATATGATAATAATATGAAATGATCATTTTATATTAATATAACTAGAATCATGTTCGTGCCTTCAGATGACACAACTCTTTGGCTGAAATAGAACAAATGCATAGATCAAAATAACAATTGAATGGTACAAGGTATTATCAATAAATTAAGTAACAAGAATAATGAAGGTAATACTCTGCATAGCCGTAATTTACATTGTCGATTCAATCTATAAGATTTAGGAGCTGCAAAAATTCCACGATTATGATCAGTCATTTAACCCTTAACGATCAAACCAAAATACGAAGTAAAATGAAGACAGTCATTCCAATTTGAAACCAATAGATAATCAATATTCTAACCTTATTGGGAGGGCCTTCAGAATCAAAGATTCTGAAGGCTCTCCTAAAATATACCTTTTAATGAGTATTGATAAAGGACATATTCTCCGATATTTGTCATAATTAAAGGATTCATGAAAGAAACAAATTGAATTAATCCTCAAATTGGTCTGAAGGGTGTTGCTTTCAAACAATGCTCCAACACTCTTATCGCATAATTGCACCACCCTTTTCTTAAATATGTAGAAATTAAAAACTAATCTACTTGCAGGTTTCACTCTTGGAATACGCTAGTTATTGAATGCGATTTAGAATTTCAAGACTATTAAACCAACCTTCGCCGCTGCCTAACTCACACTGAACCTACGTTAACTCTGGTTTTTGCTAGAAATTTTCCCCATTAAAATTTTTTTGGCCACATACTTTTGTGATTAGTTTACTCACTCACTGTCTTCACAATAAAAAATATTATTTCCTCAACCATGTGGAGAATTTTAACCAATCAAAAAAAGAATCTTTTGAAAAAGAAGGCATCTTAAAAGCATATTTTGGCATTATTCCTAATGAAATAGGATACATGATGGACTTGTATAGAATGTTATGTCCTCCTCCTGCAACCCTTACTCCTCCTTTTCTCCCTTCTCCTATTCCTCAGCATCCTCCCACACCTCCTCCTCCTCTTACCTACCTCTAACGCATCCACCGTCCACTCCACCCCTGCATCCTCCCATTTGCCTCCTTTGACTCCCCCTCCTTTTCCTCCTCATCATCTACCTTCCCTCTACACCCCCCCTTCCACCTCCTCCCACTCCCCTTCTACCTCTACCTCTGCCTCCTCATCCTCCTCATCCTCTTCCTTCCCCTCCTACACCTCCCCCACCTTTTCCTTCTCATTCTCCCCCTTGTCCTCTACCTCTACTTCGACCTTCTCCTCCCCCTCCTCTTCCTCCTCCCCATATTCCACCACCTCCTCCTCCTCCCCCTCTCACTCACCCACCTCATCCTCCTCCTCCTCCTCCTCCTCCTTCTGCTCCTGCTCCTCCTCCTCCTCCATTACTTCTTTTTCTTCCTTCCTCTCCTCCCCTAGCCTCATCCTCTTCATCCACCTATCCTTCTCCTCGCTTCCCCTTCCCTCCGCCTTTAAATCCCCCCATACTCCTCCTCCACCCACTCCCCTCCTTGTCCCCTTAAGCCTCCCCCTCCAGCCCCTCCCTTTCCCACCTCCTTCGCTCACCCCCTCCAACTACCCTCCCTTCATCCATACCTCATCTCCCTCCCCTACTTGACCTCCTCCCCCTCCTCCTCTTCCTCTCCTCCTTTTACTCCGCATTCACCTCCACCACCTCTTCCTACTCCTCCTTGGCCTCTCCTCCTCATCTCCCTCCCTTGATTCCAACTCCTTCTCCTCCACCCTCTTCGCCTCCCCACAAACTCCTCTCCACCTAATATTCCCCCTTATGCATCCCCCTCAACCTCCCGCATGCATGCCTCCTCCTCCTCCACCTTTATCCATGCCTCCTCTACCTCCCATCCTACCCCTCTCCTTCCTCCCCCTCCTCCTTCACCTCTCCTCCTCTTCCTCCAGCTTCACCTCCACCACCTCTTCCTACACCTCCTCCCCATCCACCGCCTTGAAATCCTCCTCCTCCACCTTCTTTTCCTCCTCATACTATTCTCTCTACCTACTTTTCCCCAATATGCATCCCCCTCCACATCCGCCACACCTTCTTTCTCCTCCTCCTCCCCCTAACCCTCCCCCTCCTCCTCATCCTCTTCCTCTCTCCCCTCAACCTCCTCTTTTTCCTCACCCACCTCGACCTCCACCTCCACCTCTTCCTTGTTGTCCTCTCCCACCTCCACCATCACCTCCTCCTCCTCCTCCTCCTCCTCCTTCTTCTCCCCATCCCCTTCCTCTAACTTCTCCACCATATCCTCCCTCACAGCCTCCTAACCACCTCCTGATCTCTTCCTCCTCTTCCTCCCCCTCCCCCTCCCTTGCCTCCTGCTCTTCCTCCTTCTCCTTTACCTATTGATCTCCTCCTTCTCCTCCTCTCTCACCTCTCCCACCTCCACCTTCACCTCTTCTTCCTCATTCTCCCCTGAGTCCTACCTCGCCTCCTCCTCCTCCTCCTCTCCCTCCTCCCCAACCTCCACTTCCACCTCTTCCTCTTCATGATACCCCACATTCTCCCTAACTGCCTCCTCCTCCTCCTCCTCATCCTCCTGTTACCCCTCCTCCTCCTCCTCTCCCTCCTCTTCCCAATCCTCGTCCTCCTCCTCCACACCTCCACCCACTCCACATCCCACTCCTCCTTGTCCTCCGCATCCTTCCTCCCGATCCCCCTTCTTTTCCTCTACATCCTCTGGCTTGGCTCTACGACCCCCTCCCCTCCTCCTTCTCCTCCACCACCTCCTCCTCCTTCCCACCTCTAACCCTTCCACCTACCCCTCCACCTTATTGTCCTCCATTTTCCCTCCTCCACCTCCTCCTCTAACTCCCCCTCTAACTACCCCTCCTCATCCTCCTCATCCTTTGCATTCCCTCTACACCCCCTAACACTCCTCATAATCCTTCTCCTTTTCCTTGTCTCTGCCACCCCCCACCCCCACCCACTCCTTAAAATCCCCCTCATCCTCTACCTTCCCTTTATTCTCCACCTCCATTAACTCCTCCTTATCCCCCCCATCCCCCTCCTCCCCCTCCTTCTCCACCTCCTCTTCCTCCCACTCCTCCACCACCTGCCCCACCTCCCCCTGTAACTCCCCCTCCTCCCCCTCCGGCTCACCCTCCTCCTCCTCCTTCTCCTCCTCTTCCCTCTCCCTATCCTCATCCTCCTCCTCCCTTTTCCCTTTTCCTTGTCCTCATCCTCCTCCATCCACTCTTTTTCCTCTACCCCCTATTATCCCTCCTCCCCTATCCTACACCTCTCTTACTCCTCCACATCCTCCACCCTTACTCCTCCTACCCCATTGCCTCTGCACCCTCCTCCACCATCTCTCCTTCTCTACCCCTCCCTTCCCCTCCCCCTTCTCGTAAACCCCCCACCCACTCCTCCTCTGACCACTCCCCTCCTCATCCACTTAGGCCTCCCACTCCAACCCCATCCCTACTTACCTCCTCTACTTACGTCTTACACCTACCTCCTCATTCATCCAATCCTCTACCTCCCCTTCTCCCCCTTGACCTTTGTCCTCCTCCCACTCCTCTCCTTCTCCACCTCCACCTTCACCTCCATCGGCTCTACCTACTCTTCCTTAGCCTCTCCTCCTCCTCCCCCTCCCCCACCTCAAACTTGTTGTTCTCCTCCTCCTCCCTCTCTTCCTCCCCACCACCTCCTCTTAACTTCCTATACCCCCTATGCTTCCCACTCCACCTACGAGACCCCTCCCTCCTCTGCCTCCTCCCCCCTCCCCTACCTCCTTGGCCTCCTACTCTTCTCCTTGGCCTCTTATCCACATATCCTCCTCCTCCTCTCGAACATCCCACACCTCAACCTCTACCTCTTCCTCATCATCCTCCATCACCTCCTCCCTCTCCTACTTCTCCTCCTCCTTATCCTACAACTTCTCCTCCCCCTCCTCCGCCTCCTCCTCCTCCTCCTGATCTTCCCCCTCCTTCTCCTTATCCCATACCGCCTCTCCTCCTCCTCTCCCCATTCCCCCACCTCCACCTTCACCTCCACCTCTTTCTCCTCATCCTCTTCTTCTTCCTCTCTCACCTCCTCCTCCTCCTCCTCCCTCCACCTCCCCCTCCATTTCATCCTCCTTATCCCACTCCTCTCCCTCCCACTACTCCCCCTCATCCTCTACCTCATCCCCCTCCTTCACCACCTCCTCGTCCTCCACTTCCAACTTCCCACTTCCCCCCCCCCCCCCCCCCCCCGGCTTCCTCCTCCTTCTCCCTAACCTCCTCATCCTCCTCCTCCATGTCCTCAATTTCCCTCCTTCTCCTACACCACCACCCTTACTCCTCCTTCTTCATCCGTTGCATCGCCTCTACTCACTCCTCCTCCTCCCCTTCCCCCTCCTCCTCCTTCTCCTCCATCCCCTCCATCGCCTTTTCCCCCTCCTCCCCTAGCATCTTCCTCCCTGTCACCCTCCTCCTCCTCTTCCTCCCCTCCCCCTCCCCTCCACTTTTTGCTTCCTCCCCCCACCTTCCTCCTCCTCCTCATCTTCCCACTCCCCTCATCGACCCCTTAGGCATCCCCCTCCATCCCCACCCCCGCTCGCATCCTCAACCCACCTCCTCATTCATCCATGGCTCCTATTACTCCCCTCCTCATGCTTTCCCTCCTCCTCCTCCTCCTCCTCCACCTCCTCCACCTCTCCTCCTCCACCTCCTCCACCTCTCCTCCTCTTACCCCATTTTCACCTCCACCTCCTCTTCCTACTCCTCCTTAACCTCTCGTTCTCCTCCCCCTCCTCCCTCTTTGCTTCCCCATCACCTTCGCTTCACATCCTTTTCCCCTGTATGCCTCCCCCTCCACCTCCTCTTCACATCCTTTTCCCCTGTATACCTCCCCCATGCCCTCATCCCCATCCTCCCCCTCCACTATCCCCTTGTCCTTGTCCTCCTTGTCCTCAACCTCCTATCCCCCTTATCCTCTTCGGCCTCCCCCACCTCCATTTCCACCTCTTCCTCATCGTCCTCCCCTGCCTCCTCCTACTTCTACTCCTGCCCCCCGCCCCCCGACTCCTCCTCCCTCATCCTTCCGCCCCCCGCCCCCGCGCCCGCCCTCATCCTCCTCCTCCTCCTCCTCCCTCTCCACACCCCACCACCTCCTCTCTACCTCCCTTGGCCCCTCCCCTCCCTCCTCCCTCCTCCTGCTTCCCCCACCTCCACCTCTTCCTCCCAGTCCTTGCCTAACTCCTCCCTCACCTCCTCTTCCTCCTCCTCCCCACCTAATTTAAATATATCAACCAAAAAAATTAATTTTATATATATATATATATATTAAAAATAACATAAAAATATAAATTAGTACACAAAGTGGTAACATACTTAACAATAAAGTAAACACATAAAATAATTAGTAAGAATAAAAAGACATAAAAATAAATAAATCACAATACATATTGTAAGTTTAAAAAATATCAATTAAAAAAAAATATATATATACATTTAACATAAATTAAATACACAATGTAAAAGCAATGTGGAAAGAAATTAATTTCAAAGATCACTCACAATTCAAAATAAAACGTGTCATTGGAAAAATATTTTTATGATGTAAGAAAACTTTTTATACATATATATACATTTTTTTAAAAACAAATAATATATAGATTAATAATAAATATTATATAAAAAAAGCAAATGAAAAAAAAAATCCATTAGTGAGTATCTAGAATTGCAATGCTATACTTATCTACATTATACTTTAAAAAATTATATATATATATATATATATATATATATATATATATATATATATATATATATATAAACATTTTTTTAAAAACAAATAATATATAAATTAATAATAAATATGGTATAAAAAAAACAAATGAGAAAAAATACATTGGTGAGTATCTAGTATTGCAAAGCTAGACACCTTTCTACATTATACTAAAAAAACACAATACAAAAATAGCGTACGTATTTAAATTTGAATTAACTATATGAACGCTCGAATGATTATGTGTTTCCTACAACCTTAATTGTAAGCCTTTCTTAAAGAAAAGTACATGTTAATATTAAAATCAAATATGAAGACTCGTTTATATAATAAGATGTTTAATAGCAAAAACAAAATGTAAACCGGAGAACGGAAAACAAAATGTAAATCGGAAAACGGACAGACTGAAATAAAAAAGCGCTGAACCTATAAATATGGCTAATTGAAAATCCATTGAACGGGAAAACGGAAAATACCCACTGAAATAAAAAAGCGCTGAACCTATTGCGACTTAAAAATCTGGCCAATTGAAAATCCATTGAATGGGAAAATCAGATAAACTAGTCCTCCTGGAGTTTATTTTCTTTATGTTTCTACAGTACGCCCTTAGTAAGGAATATATGAGAATTACCTAAAATGAGAATCCTCCAGAGTTTACTTGTTAGTGTTTTGCCTCTACAGAGTTCAAAATATTCAGCAGCGTTCCTCCCCAATCTTTCTACCTGCCGACACTTACATATATTAAACCAAATGCATGGACAAATACATTGTATACCTCCTCCACCCACTGGCATCACCTAGAATTTGCATCAGCCACGGCGATAGGGTTTAACCAAGCCAACTATCATTTCATTTCCAAGAAGAAACCAAGTGCAAACAGTAAAAAATAAATTTTGAAAAAATTCAAAGTAGAGCACGTTACCAGCAAAGAAGAAGAGTAGCATGGCCATGCTATGGCTCTTAATTCAACATACAAATAACCATTAAAATAGCGAAAAATGTAATAAAAGAAATAGAACAAAAAATTTGAATTAAATTCAGTCAAGCTCAATTCAAGATTAAGAACCCTCCACTCTCTCTCATAGGCTCTGTAGCAGCAACAACAATCTTCTCTTTCCTGCTCTGTCAGTTTTAATACAAAAGAAATTAGCATGGAATAAGATAATCAAAGTAATCTCATGAGTAGAGCGGCGGAGGAAGAGGAAGTCTTTGAAGAATTGGAATTTGATGGTGTCTCATACGGGGATTCCGTCTTCGGCCCTTATTCTCCGAAACCTGCAAAAAAGAATGGACCGAACCACCATGCTCCTCCTCCCTCGACTCATGGCTGCGATGAGTGTGTTGTGGAGTCCAGCAGAGTAGGGTTTACGAACAATTGTTCAAATTCATCTAATCCTCACGTTACTGTGCATCCAAGACAAAGACATCTCCCTCACACAGATCCATTTTCTGTAGAGACTCATCACATTCGATGGTCCCATGAGCTTCACAATCTATGCTCATGGTCTGCCATAGGGTTTAAAGAAGAGCGGGTCCGCAACAAGGCATAGTGAGTATTGTTGCTGAAGAAATAAACTCTGTGTATGCCTTCTAGAGGTCAAGGGATCGAGCCTTCGGCTGGTGTCCTGTACGATGCATTACTCGGCTGGTGTCCTGTACGATTTATTACTGTATGTATTATGGTTTCAAAATCCATACATCTTTTAGAGTATCGACAGCATTAACATGGCAATTCCATCCATTGTAATGTACTAATGAGACATCCCTCCACCATCGCGACATTTACGTTGGCCAAATAATTTCACCTTCATTTATCGATTTCTAACCACTCGCTCTCCAACGGCTTTGCTTTTTAGCTGTTTTCCAAAACCGCCGGTATTTTTGGTATTTTCTTTAAATCCACACAAGCCGTTTCGTAGACGCTTTTCCACGTTTCTTTTGTTTTTTCGGTATTTCCCCACTACTTGCTATTTCAGTGTTTTCTTTAAATGCACGCTGCCCACACTGCTGTTTCTTGAACTCCTCTCCAAGTTACTTTGCATCTCATTTTTATCTAAAACTGGCACCGTTATTTTGATAGAAATTCCGGGTGCTGCTGAGCTGACTGGCCAGCCTTTTACAAGTTAATTATGGAACTCTTCCGGGTGGTGTTTCTGATAAGCTTATAGTGTTTGATAACTTCTGTTAAAATATTAATAAAATTTATTTGTATAATAACTTTTATTAATATTTTTATATTATTGAAATTAAATTTTTATTATAATATTATGGAGTATTTCTATAATTCTATTTCTACAATATTTTGAATTAATTTTTAATAAATTTTTATATAAATATTATAATATATAATATTCAACCATTTTTTCCCCAAAAAAATTTATTAACTTTTATTTATCCATTTTTATTAAAATAAACGTATATAATATAGGTAAATGGAGTAGTTTGTTTCTATATAATATATTTCAATTGAATCATAATAAAAATCTTATACAAAACTGAATTTTAAGCATTTTAAATTCGGAAATAACAATTTCCATATAATGAGAAAAGTAATCAATATTTTAAAATTAATTTATTTGTTAAGATTCAATTTTATTATAATATTTTGGAGTATTTTTATGATGGTATTTTTACAATATTTTTAATTAATTTTTAATGAATTTTTATATAAATATTTTAATATTGAACTTTTTCTCCAAAAAAAAATAGTTTATTAATTTTTATTTATCCATTTTTATTAAAATAAACATATACTTAAATAATACACATAAATGAAGTAGATTGTTTCTATATAATATAATTCAATTGAACCATAATAAAAATCTTATACAAAATTGAATCTTAAACATTTTAAATTTGGAAATAACAATTTCTATATAATTAGAAAAGCAAACAATATTCTAAAATTAATTTATTTTTTAAAATTACAAATAAATTAAAGTAAATTTAAATTTACCAAATATTTAAAAGATGAATTATTTAATTTATTTATCTAATTGGAATTAAGAGAAATTGGATTATTCTAAACTTATTTATAAATATTTTATTTTTACTAAAATTAATAGGTATGAAATAGTTATTTCTTTGTAAAATTTAAATTTACCAAATATTTAAAAAATAAATTATTTAATCTATTTATCTAATTGGAATTAAAAGAAATTGGATTATTCTAAACTTATTTATAAATATTTTATTTTTACTAAAATTAATAGGTATGAAATAGTTATTTCCTTGTAAAATCTATGCATAAGGATTTGATTATTCTTATAAGGTTTATTCATAAACCTTTTTTTATCTAAAATTTAAATGATAATTGTTAATTAATAAAAAAATATATTTAATATTTAAAGTTTTGAAAGTTGATGTTGACCATCTCTCCCGTATTATTTTAATTTTGTTATTAATCGTTTATTCAATTAAATGATAATTTATATTTAAATTAGTTTTATATATAAAGAATATCTTATTTTAATTTTATTTTTAATTATTTTTTCATTTAAATTGAAATTGGGGTGACTGCAAGTTAATGATGATCACTTTTGGTATGTTAGATGCAACAGAAAACTAAAAAAATACAGACCTTCCTCATCTTTCATGCCTATTTCAAGACATCTACACAATTAATCTTGATTTCATTAAAAAGGATGAAATGTAGGAAATGAGATCACCTTTACAAATATACTTTTATTTATTGAAAATTTTCATAACTAATTCATTTATGATTTTTTTCAAACATTAACATTTTATTTTTTTTGTCAAATTATAAGGTATATGTCTTTCTTAGAGCAACCTTTGAATGCCTAAATAATGGAATCAATATACAACAACTTTTAAACATGTAGAAAAGAAGTAGTACTAGTTCAATGCTATTTTTCCAAAATAAAATTAGCACTTTTTTTTAATATCTATGTGAGGATACCTAGAAATAGTGTTAGTGTAGATTTTGAAGGCCTTAATGTAATGATGAAGGATTGGATTTTTTATAGCATGTGGAGATAGGTGTCTAGTAGTGAAACACACACACAAACACACACATATTTTTATGAAAGGGTTGAGAAATTAAAAAGTTATGACCTAAAAACCAACATGGTGTTTTTCTAGTAATGTGTTACATCACAAGAAAAATATTAAAATAAAAAATAAAAATAAAATTCCTAAAAAGTTACATATTTGTAATCTGCAAAATGGTTTCTATCTATGTCTACAATTTCATTATCCATGATTATCTGTAGCATATTGTAGTGGGCCTTGAAACATAGACATATTGAGAAAAAAAATGTCACATTATCCATGGTTGTGCCAGTTCCATACAACAAGCTTGCTACTCTGAAGCGAAATCCATAGTAGAACATTACAATAGGAGCTAGCATTTAGTTAGGTGAACAAGAGTGTTTAAAGTGTTACCTAATGCATGCATGTTATGTTTAAATTCAAATTTTTTGTTTGTGCCATGTCAAGTGTTTTGTATAGCTTGCATGATATGTTAACATCACGTGTGCAATATGTTCATACCGTGTGTGCGATATGTTCACATCACATGCCCGATATACATGTAATTGATTTTTGTATATAGTGCGTAGTCAATAGAGGCCAACGAAGAAAATAATATCCCATTACAATTACACCACCTAACTAATATCTTGAATACCTTGAGGGAATCATTCGGTATTTCCAAAAGGATTCCACCTAGGCATGTGGTAGGGGGATTGAGATTTCAAATAACCACTTTAATATCTTTGATATGAATCCATTTTCCAACAATTCATGTTGTTGCAACAGGTTTTTCGTATTGTTTGCACTTGAAAACCTGGGACTTTGTGAAGTCAAAATAAAGTAATATCTATTGGGGGGGGTTTAATTCACCTAAAGTTCCTTTGTTCTACCTCTTAAGATATAAAGAAAAATAAAAGAGTGTATTTTAAATCAAACCATGCACTCATTAGGTTTACTTCAAAATGACATAAGGAATCCTAATGAAACAAAACCCATGCCTTCATGGGGTTTAAAATATTTAAAGGAAGAGGTGGATATCCTCTCACCTTCAAGTTTACTTCATAATGTCACTAAGTGTGCTCCTCTATGAGTTTGGCATAAATTATCTCTTCAATCACCATGCCAAATGGGCTTTGTCTCTTCCCTTAATGAAACAAACCTAATAATTGAGGGGTTTTCTAAGTTTCATTCCTCATATTTCCTCATGTTTATTTTTTCTATCCTATGTTTTGGTCTTATGAACATATTTCTTGAGAGTTAAAAGTTTGGATTCCAATTATAGGACTGTGTGAGTAAGATACTACACATTTGATTGTGATTTGGCATTCATGAATTCTACATTCTTTATTATTCGAAACAAATATTGGATCTCAATCTACAATATGATATTTTTCACAACCTACAAGTTTGAATATTACATTTGTGTGATCAAACTATACATTACCTAGGCTATTAGGCATATTTTTTCTTCCACCATAAACTACTCATAAGTTGTTGGTTGACATGACATATCCTTCTAAGAGCCCATAAGATGAGTGTTTTGAGTTGTAAAGAGCATACAATCTAGGAGGATGGTCCCATATCTTACATCAAGGTAAGATAATGGACGGAAAGATGAAATAGTGCAAGAGGGAAAAACATACCACGATTATCCACATTGAGGCTACAATGAGAGTGGAAGAAAAGGGTGTGATAATTTGAGTGGGTATAGAGTAGGGAGTTAATTTCATTGAAGTGGAGGAGGAATAGGTAAGTGAAGTGGAGGTAGAGAGAAAAGAGACTAGGCATGAATGGGGGTATAGGGATTTGTAGATAGCATATTGAGTACATAGTTGGGAGGGGTTAACGATGGAAGATGGGTAAAGGAGTAAGATAGATGAGAGCTTGTGGGTGGAGGACCAAATGAAAATGGAAAACATGGAGGAATAACAGATGGAGAAACCATCAAGTAAGTGATATAACCTCACATTATCTAGCATAGGGGGTGAGGCAACATGTGGATTAGAGCACCAACCTTGTACTGATATTGTTAGAGGATTGATTCATGGCACATGGTACCTACAATATTTTATTATTCTATACATGGTCTAACTTCCAACCCTCAATCATGATGAAGTCCCCAAGACCCATCCTTAGAGTGAAAATCATCCTAATAACATGCATACCTCTAAAAAGGTCATGCATGTTTATTTTAGGAATCCTTCAGGGACCTTGAAATGTATAATCTTACATTAGAGCATAATCCCTTAGGATCATCATCCAACATTGGTATAGTCCATGTATACTTTCCCTAGTGCTCAAAACATTTAATCGACACCCATATCCCAATTCGTTGGATAAATATTCTTAGAGAGTTCTCATTGAGTTGTTGAATGCCTCTTCAAGGACCCCGTTCCCTATAATATTAAGATTCTAAGTCCATAGTTTTCTTTGATTACCATGGTAGTGGACTTTAGACCCATTGTGGGTACTCAAAACCTCATATTGGAATCTATTTCCCTAAATAGAGTTGAAAAGTCACTATATAGTTATCTTGTGGTTTTTTATTTCCTTCCTCATCTCTGTGGAGGAAAATAAGCTTCCTTTAGGCTATAATTCATAGGTTTCCTCCATTAATCATGGTAATGGACCTAAGACACATTCGTTTATTCTCAACATATCCTCGTGGAAACCATCCTCACTTTAGGACATGAAACCTCATTAATAAATCTTGTGTTATAGTTAGAGGCATGATTCATGGAACACAGTCCCTCGAAGCTTCCCTTATTCTATACATGGGATAAATTTCATCCCTCAATCATACTAAAGGCTGCAAAATTCATACTTAGAGTGAAAACCCTACTAAGGACATGCATATCTATAATTGGATGTAAGAACAATACTCTAAAGTGAACATGCATGTTTCTTTTAGGCCTTGATGCAATAACATCATGATCATTATAGTCATCATCATGATCATCGTTGTCATTGTTGTCGGCATCATTGTCATCATACTCATAATCCTTGTCATGGTTGTTAGCATCATTATCATCATAATAATCGTCATCCTCATTGTCATATTCATCATCATCACCATGATCATCATCATTGTCATTGTCTTCATTTTCGTTTTCATCATCACCTTCATTACAATCATCATCATTTTCATCTTCACCATCATCTTCATCAGTTTTGTCATCGTCACCATTGTCCTTCTTCCATGAAGGGTGATTGATTATTTATATCCAATTTGAGACTATTATCCACTGACATGTTTATTTCATTTTGACACATTTATCATCCTCCTTAAAGTCCTTACTAGTCACCTTGATGAATGAGGGAGTGTTGTATAATTCCCTCACTAATTTTCAATTCCTATTGATTACTACAAGCGATTCAATCATCACATCCCATATTAGGAATAACTCCATTAAAACCCCAAATTACATTTTTTGTGTATTTTAGCATTCATCTTGGAAACAATTTTTCATTGGGTGTACTTAAAAGAAATCTCCTATGGGCCCAATCTTGTGAAATATGTTTCTCCTTGAATTGTTGTGAAATATGTTTCTCCATATATTTATAATAAAATATGAGGTTATTTTAACATACAAGCATGAAATGATCAATAAAATAATTGCAAACATGTTCCATTTAGATTTGGAATGTTTATCCATCCTTCATCATACACAAATGTTACCTAAGGTGTTGTGATAGTTGTTATTTTCCTATGTTATTCAAATGTTAAGACATTATAACTCCTACCCTCAAACTCATATCCAATTAACTCACCCATTTACTGAAACACTAACACCCTGATACATTATGACACTTAACCCCTATTACCCTTAAATAAATTACCCCTTAACAGACAATAAACTCAAACACACTTGTTGATGCTCAAAATGGAATGGGTAAAAACAGTTAAAAACATCCTTGTAGGGATTGTCAAGATGAAAGAAAGGGGATGGAAGCTAGGGATTCTTTAATCCATTGAATATAGAGGATCATAAGTTTGGTCAATGGCATTAGGATTATGCATAAATTGAAGCAGTGATTAACATGCTTGACAAAATAAAAGAACTCTTCCGTAACAAGAATGTTAGTCCATTAATGAATATAAATGAATCCTACCTAACCTTGCATGCATTAATTTTGAAAGAAAAATTGGTTAAATGATGAATAAAGAAAAAATAAGTCGATGCAAATTATTTACAATAAAAGAAGAAATAATAGCATGATATCAGAAAAATCAATAGTGTTAGCATAAAAATCCATCTAAAATTAAGTCTATTATGATGCTAATGTAATTAAAAGTAAGTACTTTACTATGCAAAAGGAAATATTCAATTTCATTAATCTAAGAATTTTTAGCCAAAGTCTAAGTTCAATAAATGAAATAATTAGACTAAATAAAACATGAGCTTAACATTTAAAGCATTAGTACCAAAATGCAACGATAATGTATGTTTCCTCTTCCCGTAAGTAATATTTGCAATAGTTAATGATATGCAAAGAGAACTTGGTCATTACATTCAAAGCCATTCAACGTTCAATTTCATTAATGCAACGGTTTTAATGATTAAACATTAAATTTGGTGGATTAGTCATTTGTTTAAAAATATTTCAATAAATAACTAAATGCATAAATTAAAAGAGCATTCAAAACTTTGTGGGGAAGTTATTTTCTTTGAAATATTTAGACTCATAAAGGAATACGACTAACGATTAAAAATGAGTAATTTTATTGTTAGAACATTATTACACATTAGGACCTTATTCATACATCATTTTGGTGATTAACTGGTCTAAAACATGTTAATAATTACAGTCCAAGGTAACTATTAGAAGGTTGTTAGAAGTTAGTTAGGGAAAATGATGACTTATCCACCAAAGTATGGGCCAAAATTTGTCAATATAGTTGTTAGGCGCATTTTTTATGGTGACCTCCAGCATTTATTGCACCTTCCTTAGCTAAGGCACCATGTTTCCCTGTTTTAAGGAAACTATCTTTGACTTAGGCGCCCATGCATTGAATCTAGTCATTTTGACCCTTTCTTGGGAGTTTTGGCCTCTCCTTGGATACCTAACTTCCACCCAATATCATCTACCACATATGTGAGCCTCATTCATGTCTTCTCATGCCCATCCAACATTCATGTGGAAAATTCGTACCTATTTGGTTACATTTGGGAGCCTATTGGTCAACCTAGGGGGGATTGAGATCCAATATAAGTTAGCCACTTATAGTTCCTCCAAAGGAAATCGATTTCTTCCAAATTTTATATAAGGAGGATCATAACTCATTTTTGGGATGGAAAGTTAATAAAATATGATATTTAATCATTTGTTTCTCTAGTTTTTTATATTATATATATTACTAGTTTTTTATCATTTATGATTGGTTTTTTATCAATTTTTTTCCAAAATTTGTTTTTCACTAATATCTTGCATATTAAGCTAAAATTATTGATTGTGACATAATATATAGCTTCTATATCCTACTGTGATATATATTTCACATGGTATCAGAGCTCTTGGAGCTCCTATTCGAACTAATATTGTTTTAGAAGTGCACCAAAAGCAATGGAGAAACCATAGAAGTCCCCGGGGCCATTTCATTGAGGCCATTGGAGAAATAATTTGTCTTCTACCCATGGTGTGATGCTCTCCCAAATGTTCCTTCTATCAAGCAGGGTTCGAATAACTTAGTGTAGATCCCCTCCTGAGTGTTGAGAGTTTTGCATTGTAGGTACACAATGTTCATTGTCACCAAATGTGCAAGATACGAAATATGGATCAAAATCATGTTAATTTTCTCACTCCATTCAACTATTTTGAGTGGAAGGCTAAAATGGTTATCCAGCTGAGATCCAAGGGTCTCTTTAGAATCACCATGGGAACTGAGGTTGAACCAAACTCTGTAGTAGAGAAGTCCAAGTTATTCAATAGAATGGATGAAGCATTTGGCATGCTTTGTCTCAGTATCTCAAGAGACCTCATGTTTCATTTCGAGAGTCTTGCTACTACAAATGAATTTTGGCTCAAGCTTGATTCTTTGTTTGGGAATACTGATGAGATGAGGGGCCATTAACTTGAGAATGAGTTGATCTCAGTGAATCCAAGCAACTTCGAATCCATCTAGGATTTCTTCACCAAGTTCAAGATCTTGGTCTTGCATATCAAATAGTGTGGCATTGATAAGAAAGAAGAATAGTTGGTTTTGTCCATGATTTTTTTGTTGGGTTCTTAGTACTCAGTCTTTGTCTCTACATTTCACTCCACCAAGCATACAGTTTGCAATTGGAAGATGCCATCTTTGGTTGATTTCATGGAGATGCTAACTCAAGAGAAATATAAGTTGGTTCTAATGGGTTCCATTATGAAAAAGGAATAAGTTCTTGATGTTGGAAATTCGAAACAAGAAGAAGGACAGCAAAATCCCAAGGGTTAAAAACAACAAGAGAAGAAGAAAGACAAGGGGAATCCCAAATCTTCTGATGGGGGTTCGAATCTTGTCAAAGACAAGGGAAAGAAGAAAGAAAATACCAAATTCACTTACTGTCAAAACGGTTGGCACCCTGAAAGTGCATGTATGAAGAAAAATATTGATATGATGACCCATCTCCTACAAAAGAATAACATTCCTCTTCTAGAAAGTACAAAGAAGAAGGTGAGTGTTTCTCAAGACAAGGAGAGGTGCCATGCATTCATGGCTAGTACCTTAGAGTACTCTTCTTTCATCATATATTCAGGTGCCTCACAGAACATGGCTTCTTCAAGAGATCATTTCTCTACTCTTGCACCATACAGTGGTTCTTCCATTGTCATGGGACATGACTCAAAAATGCAAGCTAGAGGCATTGGGAAAATCTCACTAGAAAGTGGGTACTGTAGTAATGTACTTGTTGTGGCCACAACAGATCCCATGCTTATTTAAGCATGGGAGCCCCAATCTTATTAAACACTAAGGTGTTTGGGTGAGTCATTTTGTAAATATTAGAGTTTTATCACCCATGCCTTTGATTTGCTTGTTTGCAACTCTTGTTCATTTTTTCCAAGGTGTTTCGGTCTGAAAGGAAAGGAAAGATAAATTTTTCGTTATTTTGTTGATTGTTACCATCATTCCAAAAATCAACATTTGGAGTCTTCGAAACCCGCAACCCGACAGTTGTGGGTTGCGGGACTATTGTTTAAAATTTTGGAGTATGGTGATCCCGCAATCCGCAAACCGACATTGCGGGTTGTGAAATTGATCGGTAATAAGATCAAGGAATAAGTATCCCAAAACTTGAACTGCGTAATGGCGGCATTCGGCTTTCGGGATGGTCGTTTTCGTTTGTTTGATGTGTGCTCCCGAAACCTGCAATTCATGAATTTTAGAATGCAGCTTTCGGGATGGTTATCCCGCTTCACAGTGTGATGTTCCTGAGACCCGTCACCCGCATGATCATTTTCGGCTTTCGGGAATCCTTTTTCTATTTTTATTTTTGCTATCCGCAACCCGCAAACCCACACTTTCAGATTTCGGCTTACGAAATCTTTGAATAAAAACTTCATGAACATAATTGAATTCGATTCCGCATCCCGTTCTAGCCTAATCTTAGCCGTCCATTATTATGAATTTGCGGTCATGTTGATTTTGGGTAATTAGTTAAGTCAGGATGCATTGTTTTGTCTGTTGAAAACTGGTTCCCCCCAAATTATCATTTTTTCTGTAACAGTGGATACTACTGCAAGACTATGAATTGCTTCACATTAGATGGACACCATTGCTCTGCCTTAAGTTCACCGTGTCTGATCTTGAGTCTTGATTATTCTTCCGCTTCTTAATGATCATGTCTTTTCACTTAAATTTTGACTTCAAAGCTTCTATCCTTCTCATGGAAGTTGGGTCAAATTGATTCGATTTGTTATGTGTGAAGAACTGATCACAAGTGTACCGGAACTCCTAATCGAGACTCTTTGCAGATCATTTCTGTCACCGTAGCCTCCATTTCCATTATTAATTACCAGTTATAATTATTGATTGCAGATTGCCTATAACGATGTGATCGTAAAGGCAATTCAAAATCATGCAAGTAGTAATTGAGCCTGTACTTCGCACAAGCTTAAACTCAAATCTCGGCTTTTTCATGAAAGTTGAAGTAATTATAATGGGTTCGCTGCGTAAGTTTAATCATTGCAAATTGGCCCACTCAATCAACATCACCCTGCCTGTTGGTATTAAAGTAGAAATTAACGTGAAGATTCTACATTGTTCATTGCTTTCTGTAATAGGAAACATTCTGTACAGTTTTCTGGGCATCTTGTTATCTAAGGTTTTCCCAGGATGAGTGATTTTCATGCAGGAGGTGAACCTTCTAATATTCTTGTTGATGATGAAGAAATTTTCCCTTTGTTATATCAAGAAACGTTGTCACCACTATTTGATGCAGGTGTTCTTGATTTTAGCAGCAGCAACAGTGAAGAGGACTTTGAAGCATTATCTTCCTATGTGCAAAATTCCATGGAGCAAAGGGAGGAAGTTCTGGAAGAATCAGCTGAATTTGACAATGATCTCATACAAGACTTTAAAATCAATGGAGAACCTGACATACCGGCCACTATTTCTGAAGTAAATCCTTTAATGGATTTCTCTGTTTCTGGACATGAATTACCTGACCCCGAATTTCTTACACTGAATGTTCCACAAACCATGCCACTCGTCGAAGATAATGAGAAATCGGTTATTGAATCTCTATGGTGCCACGAGACCTTACCTGACTAAAGAATAATTCTTTGTAAGATCTTTAGGTGATAAGGTGGCCGAAAATCCTTCAAGTTGGAAAATAGAAAGTTTTATTGGATCGACTGTTGGAGTCGATTTTGTAATTTCTATTTTGTATAATTTCTCCTTTTGGGATTTTGGGATAAAATTTAGTATTTAAGGAGGAATGTGGCCCTTAGCAAAGGGTTGGGAATTTTGGAATTTTGATTCAGCAAAAGTATGGACTGAAGATGCTCTGTCTATTCGAGCCATTGTAATTTTTGTACGAAACTTTTATATGCAGTAAAGTTATCTTTTCTCCACCTTCTTGTGTTCTTCAAATTTCTTTGAGAATCGCTGAGTTAAATGTTTCAAATTGTCATCAGTTATGCGTTCAATCTATTGCAGGTCACTTATTGATGTATATGGTCTTTCATATTGATTTTTCTGTATGTTTTGACTCATGTTCTGAATTGTCGTATTAAATTTCTTTAATTGAACAATTCTCATATTTATATTTCTGCAAATGGTTTAATGCAATTAAATATGTTTAATCAATTGTTAATTTTTCAATTAACACAATGATTACAGATCAGTTGTTTTAATAGGCTTAAAGCACGTTGAAGAATTGTCTCTTAATTTTTATTAATTGAAGATCCTTCAAGCTACAAGTGGAAGAACTCGAAGACATTTCTGCTTAAGGTATATAATACTTGTTAATCACATTTCAAACCTGATCTACACAATATCAACTTTCCCTCTTTAGGTTGGATCTAACTTGGGATAGATTCTTTCCTTAGGTAGGTTAGGTTAGGTCTATTAACCAGCTATCACACTCTGTTTTCCTTAATAGGAAAACTGATCTTTGAAAGATCAAACCTTTTACTCTTAGAGTGCCAACGGAGGCCAAATATCTGTGGGTGATTACCACACCAAACAGCTCGAGGATAGGGTAACTCTTGCATAGGGTTAACTGAATCCTTTGGCTGGCTTTTCATCCCCTATTGTGTGCCTTGGAAACCATTCCAACACTTCGCAATTACCCTGTACAACCGAGGCATCATCAAATGGCGCTAGAAGGAGGGTAGCTAGTAAAGCATGCCTAAACAAGCTACTAATAAACCTCCTCCAGCAAGTACTTCAATGGTTAAAACCCGAAGCCAGACTAGGGTTTCAACATCTGAACAACCAAATGAATCATGACCTACAGGTCTCCCGGCTACATCCAAGCAACCTACAACTATACCTATCACACATGTGGTACAACAGGAGAATAGAAGAGAGGTTATTTTCACGTCACCCACAAGGGGACCCATCTCGTTAGAGAAGTTATTGAAAACATCTACCGATAGGGTTTTAAGAGTTGAACAACATCTTGCCGATCAAAGAAGATGTGGCTTGGTAGCTTTAAACTTAGAGGGTGTCTTGCAGACTAGCGATCAGGAAGAACAACAAGTTCCCACCTCACAGACCTTTGATCCATTGGTTCAACATACTGATAGTCTTGACGCATAGGATCAACATACAATTGATCACCAATCTGAAAACCAGGACCAAATTAATCAACCAGATTCTCCTGAATATAATCATGAGACCACTCACACAACAACACAAGGTCAGCCAAATATTGGAGTAGGCGGTCCGCCACTGTCCCCTCCTTCATCTTCATCATCTTCCTCAGACGAAGAGAATTCTTCTAGTTCATCATCTGAAGAAGAAGAACAAGAACCTACAATGGCTGGAGAAGGTCAAAATAGACCTTGGCTTGACCAAGGTGCAGTTTTCATACTAGGTGATCAACATAGATTACCAAAGAATCCTCAGAAATGGCTAACTAAATATAACCTTGATGACAAGATACCTGTGCTAGACCACATAAAAACTTTCATGCAAGCAATCAGGCTTAGAAGAGTGGTGCATGAGGATGTAGTATGCAGACTTTTACCATAAACCTTTGAGGGTAGAGCGGCCACTTGGTATTTTGCTTTGCCAGCTCAATCTATAACTTCCTGGGATGAATTCGAGAAACATTTTACCTAGAAGTTCGGGGATGACAAAACACTGCAAGATATTGTCTTAGAGTTGTCCTCCATGAAAGCCAGAGGAAAAGAAAGAGTAAAAGACTTTAATCAAAGGTTTTCATATCTCAAAAACAGAATTCCTGCCAATCTTCTTCCTGCTAAAGAGTTGTTGGTGGCTTATTATGAAAAGGGTCTGCCTCCCCTTATTGCAATATGGGTCAAAAGGGCACAAAAGGGTACTTTACTGGAAGCGTTTGATGAAGCAATCCAAGTTGAGAAAGACATCTTTTGTCTGGAAGACAACCCTGAAACTTTAGAAGGGAAACCTTCTACTTCTAGGAAGAAAACTGAGAGTGTCCCTAAACCCACAGTTCAGAACAAGGATACATTTGATATGACTGAAATGAAAAAATTTCTTCAGAAGATGTCAAATAAGATGGTGGATTTGAAGAAGAACACTAATGATAATCAAAACCAGAATAGAGGTTTTGTAAGTCCACCATTTAGGAGACCTTACCAGCCTCCACAAAATTCACCACCACCAAATCCAGTGGATGCACTCACAAACGAGGAACTATTTTCCATTTTTAGAGCATTGGCAGCAGAATCCCAAGTCAATCCCGATACTTCCAATGATCAGACTACCCCTGATTCTCCACTACCCGAAGAACAAACAGAAGGTGATCCACATATTGATGCTGTGGGTTGCTTTTCAGAACTGCCTATGTGTGAAGAAGAAGAAGAACCTGAGGTGGTGTTTAACACACAACATCCTTATAATACAAGGTCAAAACCACATCCACCTCAACAACCTTCATCCTCTTCCCCGATTCCCACTAGAAACAATCCTATCCCACAGAAGGATACAATCCTCCCTCAAATGGAGTACAACCTGGTTGAAGACTTAAAAAGAGTAAAAGCAAACATCTCTCTATTTGAGCTGCTTAAAATTCCTGCTATGAGGGATTCTTTACCTAAAAGCATGGTAGTCAAACAGCCTAGAGAGTTACAGAATAATAATCTAGACTCTGTCACTAAAACTGATGATCAAAAAACAATAAGTAAGAGAACTCCTCCTTTTTTGCTCACTTTTGAGATTTTCAATCGGAATGTGCACAACTACATGATCGATTTAGGAGCATCATCGAATGTGATGCCCTTCTCTGTTTGCAGAAAATTGAATGCAATGTGGGAACCCTCTCCAACCTAGATTGTGCAACTTGACAGATCCAAAGTCAGAGTGGTTGGAAAATTGAGGAATGTTCTGCTTACATTGTCAGCTGATCCCAGGATCCATCAGACAGTTGACATTGCGATAGCTGACATCCCAGAAGCTTATGGTATGTGGTTGAGCAGGGACTGGTCAGAGAAACTTAAAGGTTATTTTGCAACTGACTGGTCCCACTTATGGTCGTCATACAATGGTCAACCCAATAAAATCAAGATCAGCATAGAACCTTTTATGAAACAGAGAGTTACTGATCTTAATGATTCCAGTGAGCCTGCTGGTTATCTCACCTCTCGTACAAAGCAATTTACATTCGATACCTTTTTCGGTGAATTCCCAGCTGATGCTTCACTAGAAGAAAGAATTCATGACGAATCACATATCACTCAGGTTACTTATGTACGTTTTTCTGGTGAAATTGTGAATAATGTATATAATGTGAATACTAATTTTAGATTAGACCCTGTCTCCTGGACTTTATTTTTCGATGGTTCTAAATCGAAGGAGGGAGACGGAGTGGGTTGTGTTCTTATCAATCCTAAAGGAATCAAAATCATGATTGCTTGTAGATTAGAATTTGACTGCACTAATAATGTAGCCGAATATGAATCTCTTGTGCAAGGGCTCAGGAAAGCCATTGATTTGGGTGTTCAAGCAATAGAATGCTATGGGGACTCCGAAATTATAGTCGAACAAGTCAGAAATAAGAGACAATGCCTATCTCCGTGTTTGGCTAATTATCAAAAGCTGGTAAGGGAACTAACCATCTCATTTTCAGCATTCAATATTAAATCAGTTCCTAGATCACAAAATTTTGATGCAGACCTGTTAGCAACCACAGCTTCTAGACTGATTTCGCCAGAAGGTCTGTCTCCTCAAACCTTTTCAATTGAATTGGTCTACAGACCATCTATTCGAAATAATGTGACTAATTGGAAAGTGTTTGATGATGATCGAAAGATAATTGACCTCCTCACCACTCAGGATATGTTTCAGGACATGGTCATCAATGAAGTAGAACATGAAAAGTCACTCACCGATTCCTAAAACGCCATCCTGAAGTCGGTGATCAATCTAGAAAATTTTTATGATTTACAGGACAAATTCAAATCTCCGACTAATTGTAAAACTCAAAGTTCATCTTTAAATTATGAACGGGTCAACCTAGGCACCTAACAGGAACCTTGTTTCATCAATTTGGGAATTGATTGCACCCCTGAAGAACACAGAGCCATTATTGCATTGTGTAAACAATATAAAGATGTCTTTGCCTGGACTTATGACGAATTGAGAACGTTTGACACTAATGACATGTTCCACAACACACCCATGAAACCAGGGGTCAAGCCATTTCAATAAAATCTGCAGAAAATGCACCCCAATTTAGAGTCTTCTGTTAAAAAGGAACTGGAGAAGTTACTCAATGCTCGGATTATCTTTCTGGTCAGGCACACTTAATGGATCACCAATTTAGTACCTGTCTGTAATAAAAATGGAGAAAGTTGACTTTGTGTTGATTTCGGGAACCTAAATCGGGCTTTTGAGAAAGACAACTACCCTGACCCACCTATGGAGGAGATCCTTCAAAAGGTAGCCAGGTCAGAGATGTTTTCTCTCTTGGATGGTTTTTTGGGGTATAACTAGGTTATGGTTGCCCCGGACGATCAATTGAAAAAAGCCTTCAGAACCCCATGGGGTACTTTTGCTTACAGACGGATGCCTTTTGGGTTGATCAATGCTGGAGCTACTTTTCAGAGAGCTATGGATATAGCTTTCCAAGGGTTAATGCATAATTCTATCGTAGTTTATCTTGATGATATCACTATTTATTCTAATAAATGACATGAACATGTGTTTGCTTTGAAACAAGTTTTTGATCGCTGCAAAAAATTTGGCATTTCTCTCAACCCGAAGAAATCTATTTTCGCAGTAACTAAAGGAAATCTTCTGGGATTCATTGTTTCAAAAGAAGGTATGGTTATTGACCCTGAACGCACAGAGGCCATTTCAAAATTTGGTTTACCTAGTTCGCACAAAGCAATGCAATCCTTCCTAGGTAAGATCAATTTTGTACGGAGATTTGTACCAAATTTTGCCCAAATAGTCAAACCATTGCAACTTTTGGTCAAGAAAGATGTGCAGTTTACTTGGTCACAGGAACAGAGAGACGCATTTATCAGACTTCGAAAGGCCATTGCAGAAGCTCCTGCCCTCATGTCCCCAGATTTTGATAAGGATTTCATTCTTTATACTTTTGCCACTAATTTTTCTTATGCAGCTATGCTAACACAAAAGCATGATAATGATGTAGAAATCCCCATATCTTTCATGAGATCAACATTCAAAGGTGCAAAGATTATATATTTATAGATTGATAAGCAAGCCTATGCAGTGTATAAATATGTCAAACATTATAGACCCTACTTTCTGAAGTCCCGAACCAAAGTCTTTATTCCACATTCTGCTATCAGGAATGTCCTCATTCAGAAAGAGTTAGGGGAAAAGAGGGCCCATTGGATGACTTCCCTACAAGAATATGATCTTGAGATCAGACTGGCAAAAATTGTAAAGGGTCAGGGCCTTTGTCTTCTTACTGCACAATCCAATGACCCCACACAGTAGCAGTTTGAATGGGATCACGAGGAAGAAATTCCCTCAGGTGTTGTTAACGTTATCGATGCCCTGACATCAGAATGGTATGCCGATATCAAATTTCTTCTGAACCATGGGTTTGCTCCTGAAACTCTTGATTTTAAGAAAAGAAGAGCTTTAAGACTAAATTCTGCTCCTTATCAATTCATTGATCAAGTTCTTTTTAGAAAAAATTATGATGGAGTATTTCTCAGATGCTTGGAAAAACATGAAACTTATGACATTTTGTTTCAATTTCATGTAGGTCCAACTGGAGGCCATTTTTCAGGAGAGACGACAGCACACAATATTCTTAGGGATGGATATTATTAGCCCACATTGTTTAAAGATGCTTATGCTTATGTGAGAAAATGTGACCCATGCCAGATAGGGACTAGATTTTGGACTAGGTTCCCTTACAACCAGTTACGATACAATTTCCATTTCAACAATAGGGACTAGATTTTGTTGGGACAATAAATCCTCCTTCGTCTCTCCAACACAAGTATATTTTCACATCCATGGACTATTTCACTAGATGGGTTGAAGTAGCTCCTCCTAAACAATGCAACGCCACTCAAGTGATCTCTTTCCTTGATAGCCAGATTGTCACATGCTTTGGTGCTCCAGAGTATTTAGTTTTCGACAATGCTTCCTACTTCTCTTCAATTGATATAAGTGAATATGCCTTTGAAATGGGAATTAAGCTTAAATTTTCTTCCAATTACTACCCTCAGGGTAACGGCTTGGCTCAATCATCAAATAAAAACCTAATTAATATTCACAAGAAAACTGTAGCCTCTCATCACAGAGATTGGCATACACAGTTGTATAATGCATTATGGGAAGATCGAATCACCCCAAAAGCCGCAATTGCAAACTCCCCATACTGTTTGGTTTATGGCAAAGAAGCCATTCTTCCCGCTAATCTTACCAATCCTTCGCTACGATTGGCCCAATCTGTTCAAGAAGATGATTCTTCTCCCCTCCAGTAGAGGATTGATACCCTTTTGAACCTAGAGGAGGATAGGAAAATAGCCAAGAACAAGTTGTATCATCATCAGTAGATGGTGAAGAGATGGTTTGATGAAAAATCTTCTTCTGATAGGTATTTTTCGATTGGTGACCTGGTTTTGAGATGGGACAAGCAACGTAAAGATAAAAATCTATACACCAAGTTCCAACATCTTTTGCTAGGACCTTTCATTATTACAGAAAAGATTGGTCCAAGCACGGTTCGATTGTAGACATTGGAGGGAGTTGTAGACACCTACTCGATGAATATATCTCTTCTCAAGAAGTATTTCGTTTGAGCAATCTGATGCATTTGTATATAGGTGTGGTTTGTTTTCAGTCATTTCTTTTCTAGTCTAGACATTCTGATCGATCTTTTTCTTTTGATTTGGTTTTTAGTAGTAAGGCTTCACACTTTTTGGTAATGGCCTGGGATCATTTTTTTGGGGGAAACAATTGTTTCTGAAGTTTCATATTTGTTATTCATCCTACTTCCTGGCTTATGATTAGAATTTGCTCTAAGGAATAAACAGGCAATAAGTGCAGTATTTTTGGATTCTTTTTACCTTGATCATTATCTTTTACAATGCTTCATTTGTGTAATTGAGGTATAGAGGATGGTTATCATTTTTTTATCTGATGTTTCATGGTCGAACATCATATCATAATAGCTTGATAAGCTCAACTGCTCATGGATCCTTTTACAACCACTTTGAATATAAATTTGTTTAAAATTATAAGTTGCAAGGTGGGAAGCCTTGTTATCAAGCTAGCCCATTAGGTTCATATGTGCTTAAAGTCGAATGACATCTTCACATCAAGCTACCACACTTGGAAGATGACTTTCAGTTATCCTGAAAGATGGAAGATCCTATTACAGGTCGGTCCATTCATGATCCGAAAAGCACTGGTGATTAACATTATCACTAAATGGTCACCAAGCCATGGTAATGTCCTGTAGCTTATGCCATAATAAAACTGTTTCGTTCTGATAAGATTTTGTTGTATACGAGAACAGGGGGGTCTTATCAAAAGCCAGCCATGCTATGATCATGGCTTTGACCTTGGACTGGGATTATCACTATGTGGTCACCAAGCCATGATAATTCCTTTTGGTCTTTCAACCATAAGACAAGGAGTCTCGTCATCGAGCTAGCTTGACCAGTTTCCAAATCAGGCCTGTGAATGGCACTGTTTCATCTGATCACCAAGTCAGTACAGTGGTCTTGTATCAACAAATTTTTATGTATAGTATATATTTATTTAAAAAAAAAAAAAAATGAAGAAGTATACATAGCCCGAGAAGATTACTCAATTAATAAACCAAAGAGATCTGTAATTAGGATATCCATGAGCATTTCTAAAGCTGCTCTCAGGTTCAACTCAAGCTAGTTTTTCAATGATTACATCATGATAAAGATTCTATATCACTCTCTAAATCTCCTTATCAAATAAGTGTTACCTTTACAATGGTCATTGATTGAAATTTATCCATTTTTATGTTCACTGTTTGTTGGCTGTTATCTTTTCAGTATCTTCTATGACTTGGGTTTCAAGAAATAGGTTGATTAACATGATGTCTTTAGTTGGATTTGATTGCAGAGATAACTGGTTCTTCCCAACCGATTTCCATTTGTTGTGGCCACAACAGATCCCATGCTTATTTAAGCACGGGAGCCTTGATCTTAATAAACACTAAGGTGTTTGGGTGAGTCATTTTGTAAATATTAGAGTTTTGTCACCCATGCCTTTGATTTGCTTGTTTGCAACTGTTGTTCATTTTTTCCAAGGTGTTTCGGTCTGAAAGGAAAGGAAAGCTAAATTTTTGGCTATTTTGTTGATTGTTATCATCATTCCGAAAATCAGCATTTGGAGTCTCCGAAACCCGCAACCCGACATTTACGGATTGTGGGACTGTTGTTTAAAATTTTGGAGTTTGGTAATCCCACAATCCGCAACCCGACATTGCGGGTTGCGAAATTGATCAGTAATAAGATCAAGGAATAAGTATCCCAAAACTCGAACTGCGCAATGGCGGCATTCAACTTTCGGGATGGTCATTTTCGTTTGTTTGCTGTGTGCCCCTAAAACCCTCAATTCATGAATTTTGGAATGCGACTTTCGGGATGGTTATCCCACTTCACAGTGTGACGTTCCCGAGACCCGTCATCTGCATGGTCGGTTTTCGACTTTCAGGAATCCTTTTTCTATTTTTATTTTTGCTATCTGCAACCCACAAACCCACACTTTCGGATTTTGGCTCGTGAAATCTTTGAATAAAAACTTCATGAACATAATTGAATTCGATTCCGCATCCTGCTCTAGCTAATCTTGGCCATCCATTGTTATGAACTTGTGGTCATGTTGATTTTGGGTAATCAGTTAAGTCAGGATGCATTGTTTTGTCTGTTGAAAACTCGTTCCCCCCCAAATTATCATTTTTTTCTGTAACAGTGGATACTACTACAAGACTATCAATTGCTTCACGTTAGATGGACACCATTACTCTACCTTAAGTTCATCGTGTCTGATCTTGAGTCTTGACAATTTGTCGTTATTCTTTTGCTTCTTAACGATCATGTCTTTTCACTTAAATTCTGACTTCAAAGCTTCTATCCTTCTCATGGAAGTTGGGTCAGATTGATCCGATTTGCTACATGTGAAGAACTGATCACCAGTTTACCGGAACTCCTAATCGAGAGTCTTTGCAGATCATTTCTATCACCGCAGCCTCCATTTCCATTATTAATTACCAGTTATAATTATTGATCGGGGATTTCCTATAACGATGTGATCATAAAGGCAATTCAAAATCATGCAAGTAGTAATTGAGACTGTACTTCGCACAAGCTTAAACTCAAATCTCAGTTTTTTCATGACAGTTGAAGTAATTATAATGGGTTCACTGCGTAAGTTTAATCATTGCAAATTGCCCCACTCAATCGACATCACCTTGCCTATTGGTCTTAAAGTAGCAATTAACGTGAAGATTCTACATTGTTCATTGCTTTCTGTAATAGGAAAAATTTTGTACAGTTTTCTGGGCATCTTGTTATCTAAGGTTTTCCCAGGATGAGTGATTTTCATGCAGGAGGTGAACCTTCTAGTATTGTTGTTGATGATGAAGAACTTTGCCCTTTGTTATATCAAGAAACATTGTCACCACTATTTGATGCAGGTGTTCCTGATTTTAGCAGCGGCAGTAGTGAAGACGACTTTGAAGCATTATCTTCCTATGTGCAAAATTCCATGGAGCAGAGCGAGGAAGTTCTGGAAGAATCAGCTGACTTTGACGATCATCTCATACAAGACTTTATAATCAATGGAGAACCTGATGTACCGACCACATTTTCTGAAGTAAATACTTTAATGGATTTCTCTGTTTCTGGCCATGAATTACGTGACCCCGAATTTCTTACACCAGATGTTCCACAAACCATGCCACTCGTCGAAGATAATGAGCAATCGGTTATTGAATATCTATGATGCCACGAGACCTTACCTGACTAAAGAATAATTCTTTGTAAGATCTTTAGGTGATAAGGTGGCAGAAAATCCTTCAAGCTAGAAAATAGCAAGTTTTATTGGATCGACTGTTGGAGCCGATTTTGTAATTTCTATTTTGTATAATTTATCCTTTTGGGATTTTGGGATACAATTTAGTATTTAAGGAGGAATGTGGCCCTTAGCAAAGGGTTGGGAATTTTGTAATTTTGATTGAGCAGGAGTATGGACTGAAGATTCTCTGTCTATTCGAGCCATTGTAATTTTTGTACAAGAGTTTTATATGCAGTAAAGTTATCTTTTCTCCACCTTCTTGTGTTCTTCAAATTTATTTGAGAATAGCTAAGTTAAATGTTTCAAATTGTCATCAGTTATGCGTTCAATCTATTGCAGGTCACTTATTGATGTATATGGTCTTTCATATCGATTTTTCTGTATGTTTTGACTCATGTTCTGAATTGCCGTATTAAATTTCTTTAATTGAACAATTCTCATATTTATATTTCTGCAAATGATTCGATGCAATTAAATATGTTTAATCAATTGTTAATTTTTCAATTAACACAATGGTTACAGATCAGTTGTTTGAATAGGCTTAAAGCACGTTGAAGAATTGTCTCTTAATTTTTATTAATTGAATATCCTTTGAGCTACAAGTGGAAGAACTCGAAGACATTTCTGTTTAAGGTATCTAATACTTGTTAATCACATTTCAAACCTGATCTGCACAATATCAACTTTCCCTCTTTAGGTTAGATCTGAATTGGCATAGATTCTTTCCTTAGGTAGGTTAGGTTAGGTCTGTTAACCAGCTATCACACTCTGTTTTCTTTAATAGGAAAACTGATCTTTGAAAGATCAAACCTTTTACTCTTAGAGTGCCAGCGGAGGCCAAATATCCATGGTGATTACCACACCAAATAGCTCGAGGATAGGTTAAATCTTACATAGGGTTAACTGAATCCTTTGGCTGGGTTTTCATCCCCTCTTGCATGCCTTGGAAACCATTCCATCACTTCGCACTTACACTACACAACCGAGGCATCAACAGTACTGTATGTGCCTGATATTGCAGAAAAGTTACTCTTTGTTTACCAAATTACCCATAATGGTTCGGTCAAGAGAGTGATATTCACTCAAGATGATGTGGAGATCTCAAAAGTTTTGACTGGAAAAGTTGTAGTAGTGGGTGTTGCAGACCATGATTCTAGAATGTACAAGTTCTCTCATTTTACTGAGTACTCTTCTCCAAATGCACTTTTGTCACATGTTAATGAAGTCATTAAGCTTTGGCATGATTGGTTTGGACACCTCAACTACATATATCTTCAAGCATTAATCAAAGAAGACATGTTTGAAGGGATTCGAACAATCATATTTTCCAATGGCACTTGCAAAGGGTGCATTGTTGGGAAGCATGATGAGCACAAGTATGAGAAGGGGAAGGAAAGGAGAGCTGCTGAAAATCTTGGTTTGGTCCATTCATATATTATAGGTCCTCTTACCAAACTCTCCTATGGTAACTCAAAGTATGTCCTTACTTTCACTGATGATTTCTCAAGATATTGTTGGTTGTATTTTCTCAAGCAAAAATAGGAGGTGTTCCAATCTTTCAAATTTTTCAAAGCTTCTGTGGGAGAAAGATTAAGGTATTAAGGTCTGATAACGGAATGGAATATGTGAATAAGGACTTGCAGTAGCTCTCTGAAGATAATGGCATCCAAATGCAACATTTTGTTCCCTACAAACATCAACAAAATGGTGTTGCATAGCACAAGAATAGAGCATTGAAGGAGATGGCCACATTTATGATGGAGGCTAAGTATTTGTCTGCTAAACTATGGGCTAAAGCCATGAATTGTTCTTAATATGTTTATAATAGATAACCACACAAATCCTTGGAAGGAAGGACTCCATTTGAGGCTTAGACGGGCCACAAGCATAATGTTTCGCATTTCAAGGTGTTTGGCTCAAGAGCATGGGATAGAATACCTCCAGAGAAGAGAAAGGCCTTGCATCCCCAAAGCAAGGAATCCGTCATGTTTGGATATGAAAAATATGAAAAGGGTTACAACCTCTTTGATCCCTCACATCACAAAAATTTCATTGAAAGAAGTGTTCAGTTCGAAGAAAAAGAGCCCATGTTGCAGAACAAGGTGAAGGGGAATGCTCAAACCCCTTGCATGAAGAGGATGTAAGTGATGGTTCTTTATATGATATTTATTATTATTCTGATATGGAGGATGAATATGATTATATGGATGCAAATCATGACCCTCCCACAAGGCCCAACTGGGTTTATAAAACCATACAAGCTCCTAGTGAGCTTGTTGGTGATCCTCAAGATCCTAGGAAGACTAGATCATAGTTTCACAATTCCTTTGCTTCTTGTGATCCAGATATTCATGGGAGATGTTTCCTTATAGTTTGTTCTCATCCTAAATCATATGGATAAACATAAAAATACCCAATATTTCAAACAACCATGCAAGAAGATATGAACTCCCTCCATGAAAATGAAACTTGGGATTTGGTCCCTCTTCCTCCCAACAGGAAACTAGTCAAATGTAAATGGGTTTATAGGACCAAAATGGCCTCTGATGGTTTTGATATGAAGTATAATTCCAGGTTGGTGGCTAAATTCTTCTCTCAAGTCCATTTATTTGGCTATAGAGAGATATTTTCACCGGTGGCAAAGATGGAGTCAATCAGGTTAGTTTTGGCCATTGTTGCTTCCAAACAATGGGAGGTTCATCACATGGATGTGAAGAGTGCATTTATTCATGGGGATATTGAAGAGGATGTATATGTGCATAATCCTAAAGGCTTCATTCCATATCATACACTTGTTTTCAGGTTGAAGAAGTCCCTCTATGGTCTCAAGCAAGCTCCTAGAGCTTGGTATGCCAAGATGGATAATTTTCTGCTATCACAAATGTTTGAGAGATGTAAGTCTAATACAAATATTTATATGCAGCATGTTAGTGACCTTATATTGATTATTGTACTATATTTTGATGATATTTTGATCACTGGTAGCTGCACCAAAGAACTAGTCTCAGTTAAGGTTGCATTGCACAGTGCATTTGCCATGATAGATCTAGGATTGTTGAAACAATTTCCAGGTTTGGAGATTGATCAAACTGTGGATGGGACCTTTGTTTCTCAATTAAGATATGCTGCAGAAGTTTAAAATTTTTGAAGGTAATTCTTCAAAATTCCCATTCCTTTATGGAGTTAAGCTTACTGATCAACGTTCTTCACCATTGGTTGATAGTTGACTGTATAGACAACTAGTTGGGAGCTTGATGTATCTCACACACTCTCGACCATATTTGCCTTATTATATTGGGTTTGTTGCAAGGCACATAAAAGAGCCTCATGAGTTCCATTGGAAGGCTTCGAAGAGGATCCTACATTATGTACAAGGTAACAAACATTTTGGGATACACTATTGAGCTAGTTCATCCCTTGAACTAGTTGGTTTTACTGATTCTGATTGGGCTAGTGATAGTTTTGATCGAAATTCTACTTCTGGTTATGTGTTTATGCTTACACATGGTCCCATTTGTTGTTCAAGCAAGAAGCAACAAACCATATCCTTATCATCAGCTAAATTCGAATACAGGGGAGCAGTGAATGTAGCTACACAATGTGTGTGGTTGTAAGGCATTCTTGGAGAGTTTGGATTTGTGTTTGATTCACCCACAGTCATTTGTTGTGATAATCAAATCACAATCAAGATCTCCACTAATCCATTACAAAGACAGAGGGCCAAGAACATAGAGATTCAGATGCACTACATTCGAGGCTTGGTGCATGACCAAATCATTCCCTTGCAGTATTGTCCATCTGCTAAGAAAGCTGTTGATAGCTTCCCCAAGAGTTTCATTGAGAATACCTTCACATAGCTTAGATCACTCCTTGGGGCGAGTGATGCATGGTGAAGACTGGTATATTTTCTAAGGGATGTTTTATTTCCCATGTGGTTTTGCTCCTTACCTTGGTTACATGGACTAATAAAAATTATTGTTGTAAAAGGTGACTTGAGCCTTAGTTTCCAAGGCCTTATTTTTATTATCTACCAAATTATATCTTATAGGGGGTGTTAGAACATTATTACACCTTAGGACATTAGTCATATATCATTTTGGTGATTAATTGGTCCAAAATAGGTTAATAATTATAAACCAAGGTTGTTAGAAGGTTGTTAGAAGTTAGTTAGGGAAAATGATGACTTATCCACTAAAGTATGGGCCAAAATTGGTCAACATAACTATTAGGCTCCCTATTTATGGAAACATCCAACATTTATTGCACCTTCCTAAGCTAAGGTTCCATGTTTCCCTATTTTAAGGAAACTATCTTTGACTTAGACGCCCATGCATTGAATCTAGTAATTTTGACCCTTTCTTGGCATTTTTGGCCTCTCCTTGGATACCTAACTTCCATTCAATCTCATCCACCACATGTTTGAGCCTCATTGATGTCTTCTCATTCCTATCCAATGTTCACATGGACAATTCGTACCTATTTGGTTATATTTGGGAGCCTATTGGTCAACCTAGGGGGGATTGAGGTCCAATGTAAGCTAGCCTCTTGTAGTGCCTCCAAAGGCAATCGATTTCTTCCAAATGTTATATAAGGAGGATCAAAACTCATTGTTGATTTGGATAGTTAATAAAATCTGATATTTGATCATTTGATTCTCTTGTTTTTTATCATTTATATTACTGGATTTTGATCATTTATGACTGGTTTTTGATCATTTGTTTTTCGGAATTCCTTTTTCACTAATATATTGCATAGTAAGCTAAAATTATCGATTGTGAGGTAATATATAGTTGCTAGATCCTACTGTGATATATATTTCACATTTATGCACATGAGATAAACAAAAATAAAATCAAATAATGTATTTATAGTCCATATAGTACATATTTTGAGGAATTAAAAAAAAGAATAATAGTTGATCAAGTAAAGTAACAAAATAAGATAGACGTAGGTATGCCCCCCAAACAATTGTTTTTTATTAATCATTGGAATTTGATAGTTTCAAGTACACAAAGTGATTATATGTTTCAACCCCTAAGAATAGGAGGTTTATGTGACCCTATGATACTCTGAAAGTATCAGGCTCATCCAAGTGAAATTGAGAGAGTAGGAATATTCCATGTTCATATATTCATGCAGTAACCTATGTGCATGAAGGAATCATAAAGAAAAATATACATGATAAAATGGAATGAACGTAATTGTAGTGGAAATAAACTCTACATTAAACCTAATGGATGGACCTAGACCATAGTGTTACCTGTCACTAGTACACTTTTAGGCCCTTGAAAATTGAGTATGAAGAAAAGATAGCACTACCAGAGTCTTACCTCTAATTTTAGAGAGATTATTTTAGTGCCTTTGTCTCACTTTTAAAGTCTATAGAAAGGTATGCAAAGAGTTGTAGCAACTATCATGAAGAAACATGAGGAGTTTCAGCAACCGAGGGGAGCTGAAAGGTTGTGTCATTTGACGTTTTAGTTTCTTCATGAATGTCCAAAAGAGGGTGATCCATAGTAAATCATGCTCACCCCCATGATGCATGTGTAATTTCATATAAGTGCACGATATTCAAGGATTTTATCTCCAGGTTGTTGAATGCCTTACTATTTTAGTCCTCCTAGTTGAAACAATCACACCCCTGAGGGTTGTTCCATTTTCCTCTAACTATATTACTATACATAATATGGAGGCTTGTAATTCTCCCAAAAAATATGAATGATCGATATTAGAAATTTCACAGTCGACTTGCATTATACGGTTCAATTTCTCTTGATTTCATAATAGTTACCTAACTTGTTCCTCATTTCTTCCTTTCAAACCATGAATACTTTTGATATTTCCAATGAAAAGAAGAGAAAATTCATTGATATCAATAACTCCTCTTCATTGATCTCTAAAACATGGTAAGAAATGTACCAGATGACCGATATGGTGACTTTGTATTCCAAGTTCCTTGAAATACTTTGGCTCGATAGTGCACCTCCTCAAGCAAATTTAACCACTTATGCTTTGAGACTTATACAATATTCATATTTATTACCTTTAGTATATGTTCAAACCTTTTAATTGATTGACCTATTTTTCAAACAAAGTATAAATTGTCTTCTTTGAATAATCTTCCCTCAATGTGTTTGATACCTCCACGACATATGGTCTTGAAGGAGTTTGTGAGTGCCTTTAAGAAGAATTATATTTGCACACTACAACAATTAAATTTGTTTAAGTTAGACCTTCTTCCATTAATATTTCAACCTTCAACTATGTGCATGGACCTATTTATGTTAGAGTTTTCTTTGTTCATCTATTATTTTTGCACAATGTTTTACTATTGCATGTGGCCCATTCTGGATAGTGTATGCAGCCTATGCAAAATGACTAGTCGTGTCATCTTCTTTGTTTCACTTATGGTCTTTTTTGAAGTGTTTATCCTTTTTCTTCATGTTCTCTTCCATTAAGGGTTGTGTTTCTTCTACAAAATCATGTTTGTTACCTTGGTGTAAATGGTCCCTCTTCCCAAACAAAGCCGATGTGTGGAGACATTAGATTTACGAACTTTTACCGCATGTGGTTGGTGCTCCACATGATAGTTTGTGGATAATGGATTTTCTTGTCTATGCATTATGGTGTACAATGCTTTTCTAATTATTATATTCTCTTATGTTAGTTCTACGAACGTCTACTGCAAT
This sequence comes from Larix kaempferi, assembly GCA_027924585.1. Taxonomy (NCBI): domain Eukaryota; kingdom Viridiplantae; phylum Streptophyta; class Pinopsida; order Pinales; family Pinaceae; genus Larix; species Larix kaempferi. Next base: position 65,709 of record BSBM01001222.1, on the reverse strand, counting down.
GATGAAGAGTTTTATTCTCTACTAATTATGCGAACCTTTGTCCATTGTCATGTCATCTAGCAGCTAGTAAGTCTAGTGTTTGGTGTTTTTTCTTCTAAATAAGGTATTCCTTGCATCGTATTCATGGAGTGTGTGTAATGTCCCCATTTTTGGATTCCCCTATTTTTTAGTCAAAAATGGTGTTACGAGGAGTAAAATGAGAATAACATTGAGCTCAAGTGATTTGAATAACTTCTATGGACCCAAGCTAGTCCATTCACCATATTTCATCAATAATCAACAAGATCATTTCCACACAATTCACTTTTGGTCTAGGGACATTTCGACGATTTTTGTCATTTTGGGTTATTATTAAGCATACTTTCATTAATTACATGGAAGTTATTACTTGGAGCATATTATTGGGTGGAATACCTTCATGTAATAGCTCGTTGGAAACGCAACAAAAATATGTAAAGGATCCGATGATGATAAAGTGACTTTCAACATCTGGGAATGTCTCAGAATCCAATTAATCGCTTTTTGGCATTAAAAATGAGTTAAAAGGGTTATAAAGTGACTTTGAGAGGAAAATATTAAAGAAAATATTATAAAGTCACTTAAATGATTTTATTGAGAGGGAATGGTAAAAGAAGTTTATAAAGGGGAAAAAGGGAGTTCATTATCTCATTATCGATTATTATCTTATGAAATTGGATTCAGAGAGCTCTTTGAGTTTCCTTTGGCATTGAGGATGAAAACCCTTGGAAAACATTGGATTCGATGGTGAAATATATTACATCCTATCCAATCTATGGAGTATATCATTCATATCTCTGAGTTGTGCTTCACTATCGTCACTCATTTTCCAATATTCATCTCAGATCTGCAATATTTGGGGGTTTTTAGTGTCAAATATGAGAGCACTCATTTGTGAAGAAGTTGCTTCATATTTGTGGAAGTGTGTCTTTTGATGAGTAGGAAAGGTTGGGTTTGTTCCTGGAGGGTGTAACTATAACACTTTTTTCATCCGAGTGGAGGGTGCACACATATAGGAAGTATCATTCTCATCCACCAACAAATATGATGAGAAAGAATGGTGCATTTCTGATCACTTTTCAATTCAAGGAGAGGATGATACTACTTCTTAGCCATGAGGTCAAATTCTCATAAAAACTGCTACTACAAGAAATCCATTTGTGTTAGTTATCTCTACAGTCAATACATGGTATTCATTGAGTTGAGTTATCCATTTGGTTACTACATGAAATTACCTTTGGTTGAGACTTCATCTTTACTACTACAGTGATCTTATTGGCGACGATTTATACTCATGCTACAAATACATAAATATAGTATTAGAAGGGAGCGATACAGTTGATGGAAAGGAAGTTACTAAGGCTAATACTGATATTAGATGTGATTTCATAGTGATTATCGAGGTTGTGTTGGATATATCCTTATAAACTAGGCACTTTGTCTCATTTCCAACATTTGTAGATGCTTCCAGGAAGCCAAATAGTGGGGTCTACCTCATTGCGTATCTTTGCAAAAGGGTGGTTGTGTGTAAACATAAATATTAGGTCAAAAGGTTAGATAATATCACACCTCATCCTCATTGCATTTCATTGTTGTTCATTAAAGGTGTGTTTATAGTGCTTCCCATATGTTTGTGTTATCCATTTGTATGAAATTTACTTGGTGTTGATGTTAGAATTTATATCAAAGAGAACTAGTAAGATCTAAAACTACTAAACAATTTCTCCATTGAGATAAGCACATCCATAATAAATCATATTGGTTAAAGAATACGAGATTTATACTACAACAATAAACTTGCAAGTGCTTGATAAAATAATTCAACTAGCAGTACACATTAAGTCGGAATTACCCACAGCAAGTTATAGCTAATTACCAAATCAAATGTTTGAAAAAAAGTACATAACCAAATTACCAGGACGTTGGAAAAATTTAGCTTAGTTTTGGTTGGGGATCTTATAGTGTTATATGAGCATGATCCTCACCGGTTCGTAGCATATAGCATATTGATTTATGTGCATGATGCTAAAGTAGGTTAAATAAATAGGTGTATGTCATATCGAGCACCATGCATGTCCATATGTATGGATTGAAACGAAGGGAGACAATTTCGGTGATAGGTAGAGCATGACCTTCTCATATCTAATTCAAGGATTCATAGGGGACATGGACGATTTTTTGGTAGGTAGTTTTCTGAGGATCCAATAGAGGTTTGGGGAGTCGATGGGACAGCTCGCAGCCATGAGTGCCATCCCCCATCTCAATAAAATTTTAATAGAGGTTTGGAGAGTCGATGGGATAGCTTGCAGCCATAAGTGCCATCCCCCATCTCAATAAAATTTTAGGGAGAATTTTTTTGGAAGAGTTCAAATCAGAAAATGTTGATGAGATTTTTGAGGGAATTCAAAATACAAAGCCAAAGAAAAATCATTGGGATCAAGGGAAGTAGAAAATTGAGGATTCCACAAAACAAGAATGAATTTTATTGCAATCACAAGTTTCAAGATCTTCCAAAAAGATCAAGAACCAAATTAGAAGAGAGCATATTTCGTTTCACATGTCACGTAGCTTGGACACTTGATCACATATGTGGAATTAATAAGGAAAAAGGTTTATTGCAACCAATTGGTGTTAAGAACAAAGAGATAGCTGAGACTATCGATTTTGAAGAAGAGATAATGATAGCAAATAATTTAAATCAACAAATTGAAGAAATTATTGAAGGATTTGTGGTTGGAAATGATACACATGAGAAAGTAATTTGTAGCTAGGAGGAAGAAGTTAGGAAAAATTATACTCTTGATTTTTAGTCAGACACATCAACTAGATCAACATTTGATATAGAGCATAAAACAATGAAGGAAGAAGTTGGGGAAATTGAAGACACTATACAAATACATGAGGATGATAGTACATGTGATGCAGTATTATGATCGACCAATGTTGAGGATTAATCCTCTCACCTTAGTAGTTGTAATTGTGAGGCTTTGGGTGTGTTGGTACCTAGACATGATGAGGATCAAATGTTAGGTTATTTTACTTTGGATGTTGATCTGACTTTTAGGGAGTTGCATGTGTAGGATGTTGAAGAGAAAGTGGGGAAGCTCACCTTTGAGCCTATGGTTACCAAAGATTCCTCGAATAGCACTCAGATGGCTCTTCAGAAATCCAAGATGCATGCGGACAAGCTATGTGGTGCACTAGAGTTGGTATGCTCTTCATCATCTACAATAGGAGTCCAGACATTTATGACAAGTGATATACATGAGGAGGATAGTAGAATTTGTGATGCAACAGAGGAACCTCATTTAGATTTTTAGGCATGAGAGGAAAGGCATGACTTAGAGATGGTTGACTCTATACATGTTGGGAAGCATGGAGGTTATGAGACACCTCTTATGGAGGGTCCATTAATGGATTTTGTAGTAGTTGTAGATGTGTCAATTGGACACATACACTAGAGACCAACCGATAGTGACATGGACACATCCATTGTTTTTCATTATGGGAATATTACAAATGTGGGGATCCTTGTTCAAATGACACTAGTAGAGTTAGTGCATAGGAGGATATTGTAGTACACATAGGATACATGCGAGAGAGAGAGAGAGAGAGAGAGAGAGAAATTTAGAGATGGATTTTTGGACAAGCTATCAGTAGGATGAGGAGAAGGACCATGGTTGAGAGGATTTTACAGATGATAACCATGTTGTTAGATGGTGGGATGTATGGCCACAACAAGAAGCGACTCAGGACACATGAGTTTGGCTCACGAGGATTATTCCTTATTATAAGTCCAACCTTTTGGTGGAATATTCCAAGGATTTATTTGCCTATGAATTGATGGTCAAGGATGACCAGTACAGGGTAGTGGGTGACATCGTCTACTATAGAGATACCATATTCATCATCTTAGAGTCTACACTTATGGTTGAGATCTTGCAGACTACACATGAGACACCTATACATGGACACCTTAGGATCTATTAGTAGATCAGAGAGACTCTCTTGGAAGGATATCATGTATGATGTGACAAGATATAGGAGTGAGTGTCCAACTTGTCATCTGTATGAGTTAGAGTATATTATTCAGAAGGATTATGGCACCCCATCCTCATATCAAGAAAGAGTAGGGAGGATGTGTGAGCACCTTTCAACATAGGTTCATCAGAGCTGTATGGTAGGGTTGACATTTCAACAATGATATCAGTTTGGGTTAGCAAGGTTTCCATTAGTTCATATAGTTTGATCGAGGATAGTGAGATTGATCATGATAGCGCAACCATCCATGTATTATGGAAGGAGACGCATAGTTCAATAGGAACCAAGATGCTTAGTATAGTATGGTAATGGTCAATGGATATAGAGACTAGTGCACTTCTAGAGTGTATTAGAGTTCTAGGGACTCTCATGATTGATCCCATTTAATTTTGGGGGGATCTGCTTGGTTGCAGTATGGGTTTCCTTTACTAATGATCATTTGCATTGGTGAGACTATTCCTTGTGACGGTTCTTATGCACATTGTCCTTTTGAAGGGTTGGATTGGAGAGAGATTAAGAGTTGGTGTCCTATTGAGTGAGATATTATTGGGAAGACGTTCCTAGACATGGGTATAGTAGAGCAGAAGATCTTGGACATTTGGGATGAAATATTCCCAAGTTGGAAGTGGGATCCGGGTGGGGATTTTAATCGTACATCAGAACTTGTGAAATTGATGGAGCACATCACACCATGGGGAGAGAGGAAAGAATTGATACAACTCAGGGTTAGGCATTGTATGGTGATAATGGTCTTCCATTGGTGTATTTGATACTGAATCCTAAGACTAATAGATGTGTCTTCTTCATATTCAAATGGGATCTTTTTATTTGTGTAGGAATACAAGTGTATATGAAAGTAGGTCTATTATACAAGCATAGATGGAAGATAGTTGTTACGAGAATAGATGGCAGTTGGGGATTCCATGGGAGGATGTTTCAAATAGAGTATGAGAATCATATATGTGTGATCAATGTGGAGCAATGTCAACATGGTGGATTCCCTCAGAGGGAAGCAAGGGACCTCGACACTCCACAATTCAATAGTTTGGTGATTCGTGTAGGAGGGAGAGCTAGCTATCACTTTAAAGATCCTATCCATATGGAGTAGTGCAATAGTTTCCTAGGTGGGATACCTTATGAGGGATGGATACCATTTTATATTTCTTTATTTCATGGCAGTCTTCCTGAGGCTCCTTGTGTTGATACGATGTAGGGTAGTAGTGGATGTATTATGCACACCATGGTTCTTATATTAATTTGGGACCCAGGATTACTGTAACTGTAGTTCAATGATTGCTAGAGGTGAGAGGATTAGTATATAATTTTAGGAACAAGGGATTGAGATATTAGTAGAGATATTCTCTAAGGAGTTTGTTGGGTTTACACCATGGTTGATTACTATACTTACAAGATTATTTTAGGAGGTCTCTTTTGATGGTACCTTGCATGGAAGTACTTTGAGAAGAGGGTGTTATAGATATCAAAGGTTTATTTGGGAACCTAGGATCAATTTTGTACTAAATTGGTTAAGCTAGATTGATTGTGGGGGTTGTGTTAGCATTTCTTAAGGACAATCAATATTTGGTGAGGGAGGACTTGTAAAATCCCCAATTTTGGATTCCCTTATTCTGCAGTCATAAGTGGTGATACGAGAAGTAAAATGAGGATAACAATGGACTCAAGTGATTTGGAGTATTTCTATGGGCCTAGGCTATTCCATTCACCATATTTCATCAAGAGGATCATTTATTCACAATTTTCTCTTAGTCCCATGGCATTCCAATGATTTTCATCATTTTGGGTTATTATTGAGCATACTTTAATTAATTACATGGAAGATATTATTTGGATCATATTATCGGATGGAATACCTTCGTGTAATATCTAATTGAAATTGTAACCAAAATATCTAAAGCATCGATGATTAGAAAGGGGCTTTTGACATCCGAGAAAGTTTTACAGGCCAATTAATCGCTTTCTAGCATTAAAAAGGAGTTAAAAGGGCTACAAGGTGACTTAGAGAGGAAAATATTATGAACACTTAAATGATTTAATTGAGAGGGAATGGTGAAATAAGGTTATAAAAGGGAAAAAGAGAGTTCATTATTGCATTATTGATTATTATTTTATGAAATTGGATATAGAGAGCTCTTTGAGATTTATTTGGAATTAAGGACAAAAACCATTGGAAAACATTGGATTTGATGGTGAAATATCCATCCTAGCCAATCTGTGGAGTAGCACATTTAGATCTATCACTTTTGCTTCATTGCCTTAACTTGCTTTCCATTATTCAAAAAAGATATGCAATATTTGGGGGTTTTCAGTGTCAAATCTGAGAGGGCACATTTGTGAAGAAGTTGATTCATATTTTTGGAAGTGTGTCTTTTGTTGAGCATGAAAGGTTGGGTTTGTTACAGGAGGGCGCAACTGTAACACTATTTTCATCCTGAGTGGAGGGCACACAAATAGAGGAAGCCTCATTCTCATCCAACAAGAAATCTAAGTATAAAGAAGGAAGCATTTCTACTCATTTTCCAAGTCACAGAGAGGAGGATATTGCTACTTATCCCTGAGGTTGAATTTTCATAACAATTGCTGCTATAGGAAATCCATTGGTGCAAGTTGTCTCTACAATTTCTACAAGATAGCCATTGAGTTGGGTTACCCATTTTTTTTTACAGGAAATTCCCTTAGTTTGAGACTTCATCTCTGGTACTAGTACAGGAATCTCATTGGGGATGATTTATATTCATGCTACATCTACAAAGATGCGGTCTTAGAAGGGAGATATACAGTTGATAGAAAGGAAGTTATTGATCCCGATACTGTTGTTATATGTGATTGCATACTAATTATCAAAGTTGTGTGGGATATATCCTTATAAATTGGGCACTTTATATCATCTCCAACAGTTATAGATGCTTCTAGGCTACCAAATCATGGATTCTACCTCACTGCTTATCTTGGGAAAATGGTGGATTTGTGTATACATAACAATCAAGACAAAAATTTAGCTAATATCAAACCCTATCCTCATTGCATTTCATTGGTGTTCATTAAAGGTGTTTTTACAATGCTTTATGTATGTTTGTGTTAGCCATTGGTATGAATTTACTTGGGGTTTACGTTATAATTTATATCAAAAAGAACCACTAAGATTTGAAACTACTTAGCAATTTCTCCATTGAGATAAGCACATCCATAATAAATCAGATTGGTTAAATAATATTATATTTGCACTATAGCAGTAAACTCACGAGTTTTTTATGAAATGCTTCAATTAGTAGTACAGGTCTTAAGTATGAATTATACACTGTAAGTTACAACCATTCACCAAATCAAATGTTTGATGAAAAATACATAACCAAATTACAGAGGAGTTGGAAAAATTTAGATTAGTTTGGGTTGAGGATATTATAGTGGTATCAAAGCATAATTCTTACTAGTTGTGGGCACATCACAGATTGCTTTAGGTGCATGAGGCTAAATTAGGTTAAATAATTAGGTGCATGTCAAATATGACATAGTGCATTTTAGTATGTATGGATTTAAAAGAAGGGATATGATTCTAGTGATAGGTAGAGCATCACCTTCAGGAAGTAGAGTAAAGGATTGATAGGGAACATGGATGATCTGCTGGGAAATGGACATCTTTTGCAATGACGGAGAATTGTATTCTCTACCAACTATGCGAACCTCTTTCCACTGTCATGTCATCCGGTTTCTAGTGAGTCTAGCATTTGATGTTTTTTTCTTCTGAATGAGTTATTCCTTTTTTTTTATTCATGGGGTGTGTCATGTGTGTTCTTTCCTCTCCACTTTTTCATTTTTTCATTTTATTTTCAACCTCCAACCTCCTATGTTCTTCCTCTGGTAACTAGTCCTTCATGTCATGATCGTGGAGCTTGTGTGGATTCCTCTGTAAGGATCTATGATATTTGTCCAGGTTTTGAAGGATATTTTCTCTCTCCCACGTCATCCACCATGCCCAAACCTACCATTCCCAGCGGATCCGCTCCAACAATGGTTTCTTCCAAGTTTACTACTAAGGTTCGCCCACATTGTACACATGGTTTCCTCTAGGGTTTTGACTAAATTTTGGCATTTGGAACATATTAATAATAATAATAATAATAATAATAATAAATTTAATGTTCATGCAAAGGTGATAATCATATCTCACTTATGGATCTTGAAATAAAGAGGAGGGAAGGGATCAAGGTTTTTTTTATGAATAATTTGATGGTACGGAGAAAGAGATTTTCACAAGAAATGGGATAGGAAGAAAAGGGAATGGGTAGGGATACACATTTTTTTTACTTTGGTTAAAATTTTCCAAAGAGTTTAATAAGATAAAAATATAAAAGGATGAGGGGAGTATTTAACAAAAGGGAAAGGATAACCCCTATTAATAAATTTTATTACTCTTTTTTTCCACTAAAAAAAGTCAAAACTAAGAGGATTTTAATCAAAGGATAGAGAGTTTTTTTTAATGCTTAACAATGATAGACATTGGGTTCTTTGTGTAAGGTGGTACCAAGGGGTAATATATTTAACATTTTGGGATTAGACGTAGAAAAAATGATGAGAAATGTATCTATGTGGAAAATTAATGGAGGATGAAAGATAGGAAAATTTTAACTCACATGCTTGTAATAATTAGCTTCGTGAAACTTCAACTAGATATTCCAAGGGGGTTAAATAGACACATATTTTTCTAAACAAAATATTATCACGATTGGTGCAATGAAATGAATGCAATGGTGTAAATATGTTGACATGATGACATGCATGGAAAAAAATAGGCAATCTTGAACACAAAACACCAAATGGACTATGAAAATTCCCATGATGTGAATTGAAATCCTTTTGAATGAGTCAAACATAAGAGAATATGGTGAAATTATATATACACATGACAAGCCCTTTGAAATAGACATGATGGCATTGACTAAATGACTAGGTGACAAATTTTTATATGTGCATTTAAGTCACTATATTCTGACACTTCAGAATCATATCGATGTTGGGAATCAACATCAAGGCCAAACAAAAAAAACCCTGAAATGAAACATGACACATGACGACTCGATAATGATGGGCCAACATGACTAAGACACAACCATGATGTACGAACATGTACTCATTTTCATCCCCGAAAAGGGTAGGGAGAAAAAAAAGTTAGACTAGCATTCCACAATGGGTGAAGCAGAACGATGAAAAAAAAGTTGGGAAACCAAAACATAAAGCGAATAACAGTTCAACATACCCCCAAGATGATGAGTGGGAACCACCCAATAGTTATTCCCTGTCCATGTCACATTCTCACATGTATAGGAAAAATTGACTATTATCGTGCTAAATTTTAATGTCAAAACAATAAGGTGAAAGAGCATACTGGAAAATTGCAATTAAAGATGATGAACTCCAAAATAACCCATTTGGGAAATTGCAAAAATAAAATAAAAAAAGAAACTAACTAATCAAATTTAAATTGATAAACTAGGAAAATAAGGACTACTAAATTATATAATGAAAAAAAATCAAATGCATAGAAGGAAAGTAAAATGCCCTATGACTAAATGGAATTTTACTCCTATTCCTGTGAAGAGAAAAGAATCATGTTGAATGTCATTTGTTATATAAGAATAAATATTTTGTGGTACAAAAATTACTGTTTGCATCATTATTACAAAATAAATTACCATGAGCAATAGAACAAAGAAAGATTTTATCATGACACTAAAATGAAAATTTAATACTTGCTAAATGAAATGCAAAGAAATGCCAATACCATGATTTAGTAATAGAATAATTAGATAATTGATCAAAACACGAGTCCCAAACATAATCCTTAAATACAAACTCATGGATTCCCCTATGCACTTCATTGACAATGTTACATTGATTCAAAATAAAGAATTTAAGGTCATTGACATACATTGAATTTTTATTGAAGAAGGAATCATCAACTTATTCATTATTATTTTCAGTGAAGACACATGAATCATCATTTGTTGACTCAGGATAATCATCATAGATTGGCTGTAGGTCATTTCGAGACAATGGGTCACTTTCATAATTAAAAATTACATTGATCACACATTGATGATGGGGGGAATTAAGATGTGGCGAATGAATAGGATGCATATCAATTGACAATTAAAGATGAATGATAGGATTTTCCTCATCAGAGGATTTTTTGGTCGTGAATTCATCATTGAGAAATTCACATCCATCAGGAAGAAATTTGGGATAATCATCTTAAATGGTATGTGATATGGATTGAAACAAATAATCATCCATGGATGTAAATATATTGTCGAAATTAAGGAATTTGATAATTTACTCATAAAATTGTCATGTGTCATCAACAAAATCATTGTATTTTAGACGATAATTAGATTAGAGTGAAACATTAGATATGATATGATTATCAATAAGATGCTCATTCATAATCATTATCTCTTCTTGATGAATGGTCTATGAAATTGTCAGAAACATCATCATAAACAGGAAGATGGTTAGATAGGAAAAATTAATCACTCTCAGGTAAGTCTCAATTGTTCATATTAGGGGATTCATTATTCAATATTCTTTGTTGAATTGGTATGTTTTGTTGATGAGAGCATAAAAAAAATCATGATGAACGGGATGAGGGATTCCATCCAAGAAATATGGCATTGAATCAAATATAGGGTGATGATAACCATCATTATTCTTACATGTAAACGATATTTGATAAATAATTAGCATCTTCATCATTTATATCTTGAGAGAATTAAGCAATGAAAGATGAATCAATAGAATCAATTTCAATGTCATTTGAGACTAGATTTCCCTGGTTGAAAAGAGGAAGGAAAAAATATTAGGATCATGAGTACATACCTTCTTGATAGGATTGATTTCTTCGTATTGATGAGCATTATGAGAACAATTTTCAAGATAAAGATAATCATTGAATAAGGAATCGTCTTGAAAATTAGAGATCGTGAGGATATTGAGAAAGAGGAGGAATACTCGAATTGGGATAGCTTATTGTATCATTGATCACATTAAGAAGGGTATCCAAAATTTGGGAATAATAGGTTGGTCAGAATTGTTTGAGCATATCTTCTCACTTATTCTTATGTTTAAACGGCTTCCAAAATCCTCTAGTAGGTGTTTGAATCATGGTTCCCATCACACAAATCACACCAAGGAAAATGAGGGTTCAAAGTGTCAAATATAGTCTTGAAAAGATCAAATAACTCCCCCCAACCCTCGATAGGATGTTAAGGTAAATATGTAAACCAATCAGCTTTCTCACCATAAAATGTATTTGGAAATAGACAAATCCTCACAAAAAGATCATAAATGTGATTAGCAATACAATATTCTTCAAATTTTAGGATATGATCATTTGGTTATTGATGAGGAAGGCCTATAAATTGAGGAATATTCTCATCAAAGCACTAGTCCCTTGTACTATAATTGGAAATACATGGAATATCATCAAGTTTAACACAAGTCCACTAGACACCAGTCATGATTGGATTATGACAATAACTCAGAAATGGTGCACCGACAAGTTTATTTCAATGATCAAATTCAAGAAAAATCAAGGGAAGAAGAGTTTTTTCCCAAGTATGGTCACCATTTTATGTTGTTTGTCAAAATAGAATGGGAAAAAACAACAAAAAACAAGCTTGGAGGACTAGCCAAGGAGAATGAAATGGGATGGAAGCCCAGGTTTCTTTGATCCCTCAGATATATATTATCATAAGTTTGGTCGATGGAATTAGTATCATGCATAAATGAAGGTAGTGATTGACATGCTTCACAAAATAAAATAACATTTCCATAACAAAAAAATTATTCCATTAATGAAATATAATGAATCCTACCTAACCATTTATGCATTAATTCTTAAATAAAATTGATTAACTAACCAATAAATTTAAAATAAGTTAATGAAAATTATTTGCAATAAAAGAAGAAAGATTAATATGATAAATTCTATAAAAAAAATAGTAGCATTAGCATGAAAATGCATCTATGCTAATGTAAAGAAAAGTAGGTACTGCTTTTATCCCCTCCCATGCTCAGCTCCTCCTCCCACCTCATCCAACTACCTCCTCCTCCATACATGTCTCATCTACCTCCCCTCCTCCCCCTTTCCCTCCTATACCTCATCCCCCTCCTATCCTCCTCCACCTCTCCTCCTCTTCCTATACCTTCACCTCCACTTCCTCTTCCTCTCCTCCTCCTATGTTTCCCTCTCCTCCAATTCCCCTTCCTCCTCCTCACTCTCTATCTCCCGACAACCTCCTATCTATCTCCTCTTCCCCCCTATGCATCCTCTCCACCTCCCCCATGCATGCCTCATCCTCCTCCTCCACATCCTCATCCCACTACCCTTCCTCCTCATCCTCCTCATCCTTCTCCTTTTCCTCCTATCCTACTCATCCTTCTCCTCGTCCTCTCTTACATCACCCACCTCCACCTCCACATATTAATCCTTCTACTCCCCTTCCTCCTCCCCCTCCTCATACTTCCCCTCCTCCTCCTCATCTCCCTCCTCTTTCTCTTTCTTCTTCTCCTCCCCCTCCCTTTCCTACAACTCCTCCTCCTCCTCATCCCTCACCACCTCCCCACCACCTCCTCTGTCATTCCACTCCAATATCTCATTCCCATATGTACACATCATGTGGAAATACCTATTATGTCTTTTCCCAAGAAAGGATTTGGTATCAGGAAATTATATGACACCTAAATCATTTGTTCCAAAATGTTCGTTTCTTATGATTCGTTTCTTAATCAAATTTCCATGGGGGAGGACATTGATGTATACATTAAAGTGCACAAGTTATTGGGAATATCTCAGTAGAAGGTACCTTCTTAAACATGTTAAATTTTAAGTTTATGTTAGTTTTGTAATAAATTCATGTATTCAACTATTTGAGCACATGGTGTTTCCATCCATTGAGAGAGGTGAAGCACTAGGTACCTCCCAACATAGAGACTATAGTGCCTGATACCACAGATAGATATCACTAGAAAGTATCTTTTGGAACATGTTACATTGTTGGTTGATGTTAGTTTTGTAATAAATGCATGCATTTGACTATTTTAGCACATGGTGTTTGTAGCCACTGAGATAGTAGAACTTTTAGGTGCCTCCCAACATAGTCACTACTATTCCTAGAGTACTGATAGATCTCAGCAAGATGTATATTTTAGAGCATGCTAAATTGTTAGTTGATGGCAGTTTTGTAATAAATGGATGTATTTGACTATTTGAGCACACAATGTTTGCAACCACTTAGAGAGGAGAGTTTTTAGGTTCCTCTGAATGTAGAGACTACAATTCCTAACACCATAGACAGATCTCATCATTAGTTTTTTTTCAAACATGTTGCACTGTTAGTTGATGTTAGTTTTGTAATAAATGCATGTATTTATATATTTGAGCACATAATGTTTGGAGACACTGAGAGAAGGGAGCTTCTAAGTACCTCCCATCATAGAGACTACAGTTCCTGAGACCATAGGAAGATCTCAATAGCATGTATCTTTTTGAATAGGTTACATTATTAGTTGATGTTAGTTTTGTAATAAATTCATCCATTTGACTACATGAACACTTGGTGTTTGCATCCATTAAGAGAGTGGATCCATGTGTATACTAGATGGTATTTCCCTCAACATGTAGAGGGTTCTCCTTCAATTTTAGTTGTTGATGTTTCCAATATTGATGTTCATCCAACAACATCACCTCCTACCAAAGAGGGAAAATATTGTACTCCAGAGTCAGTATTTACATTCATACATATTCATCTAATATATATTAGTTTGTTAATGAGTTCAAGTTTTTTATTCAATTAAATCAATGTGGTTCATAATTGGTGTATAAAATGATTGGTTATCTTTAATTTTTGTAGACGATGATCAACATGAGGATATCATTGAAGAGGATGTTAATATTGTCACCCATAACTCATATGGATAGTGTGAGTGCTTTCTATACATTAGTGACTAGTAAGTGATTTTTATTTTTATTTTTCTTTAATCTTGTTGAATTTGAGCTCATAGATGATCACTAGAATTGTTTTGACTTGTAGACTCCAGATATGTACACATATCCTAGACATAGGCATCCTCAACATACGTCAATAAGGAACACAAGGAATATTATTTTTGGATCCCAGTTGTACTTATCGGTGGCACATGCCTGAGATATTTATTGTATTATAAAACAATGATCTATCATATACATATTTTATCATGGAATCCACATACCATATGTATATATTGCACTAAAACTATTTCATGTATATATAAAAACTACAATGATGTTTAGTATCTATACAAGTATTGTGTATTTTTTATTTCAACGCAACATTCATGTTGTATTTTAGAGTATTTTGGTGACACACATGTCATCTTTCATATCATTCTGACCCTAAAATTTATTCAATAGGTAAACTACATACAGTACATAAAAAATATAAACTACGATTGGCCCCCAAAATGTCTGACTACATACACTATATACACAATGAATTCAAGTTATGTCAATCATTATACAACTAATCAATCATTACAAGTAACATACAAACATCCATCAATCCAAGGAATAATCCATAAAGTACATCATCAAGCATGGCATGGCATTTCATAAATACATAACAATCTGGTAGCTCTAGCACTACCTCATGAATAAGCACCATCCCTTGTAAATTTATATGTTAAATGGTTTACATGTGTAACTCCTAATTGTATTTGTAAATTTTCATTTCTTTGTATATTTGCATATGTATATGAATTGTATAAAGTTTTTAATCATGTCCCGCAAAAGCACTGAAAGTTCAAAATTAAAGGAAAATGTTTAATTATGTTCCTTCAATTCAATCATTTATTAATTCTTTAACATCTTAAATGTAAATATACATTGGCTACATAGTAAGTCATCACATGGAATCACATGAAACATAGCATGGCATCATTTTAAATATTGGAATTTTCTTCAGTTAGAAAGCATCCTTAATAGTTTAATTTAAGTTTTAATCAAATGAATTTGCAATGCATAGTCAAATTCGGAATCTACGAGAGAAATATTAAATTAAAGGAATTACAATTGAACACTAAATTAATTTTACAATTAGTAATGAACTCTATTCTAAGCATATAATTCATAGGATTAAGGTCAAGAATTCACTTTCAAATAATCAGAGAGAAGAGATTCACTGAGTATGAGTAAGTGGTGGGAGTGGGACAGGGTGGAGGGAATCAAATTTTGGTAAAGAGGTTTAAGGATGAATATGCGAAATAGGAGTAAGTAGTTAGCATCAACATAGTGGCTTGGAGGAAAATAGGGGTAGGCATTGAGGAGAGATAGAGGGAAATTCTATCTCAAGAGCATTGAATTATTCATTGTTTCATCACACTAGTGATTCCAGGGGGTTTTATGTAATCATTTCTTGTTTACAAGTGTTGTTTGAGAATTTTGTTTTTTTTTTTGTTCTTGTAAATGGTGCATTCAAGTATGGTGCACCAGTGCATGCAGGTATTTGATGTAATGGTGCATTTTGTCTACTAAAATTCACCGCAAAGACATAACTTTTTTAGTTCAAATATATGTGATTTATTTGTATAATATATTTAGTAGCTTCTCTAGTTAATGGTCTATGTTTTTTATTGAAAGAAAATGTGTGATAAGAGTTCAATGAGCAATAATTATAATTGAGATGATGTGCACACATCCAAAAATGTGAAGAAGGAAATCTCTTTGTAATTTCTATATTAAATATATATGTTTGAATTATATTTAAGTTTATCTAATATGTTTTGGTTAATGTGTGTCATGCAAACCAAAAAAATGAGGAAGCTCAATAAGATTCTTTGAAATCTAAGTGCAAAAAATGTAAACATTGATGGAAACATTGTAGAGGGATGAACAGGAGAATAAAAAAGAAATCAATATAGGTAGTAATGTTGTATTTAAGAATATTCGCTAATATGTTTTAAAAAATCTAATTCACATAAGTTGAATGTTATGCATCAACTAGCAACAACATAAGGGAATGTCATCATAAGAAAAAACAAATTATGGATGATTTAAATGATGATGAATTGGTCCTAATTAGTTCATTTGGAGTGGTGTCGAAAGTGAATTAAAATTGAAAAAACTTTTATAAAAATATGAGGGATATATGGAAAGAATGTATAGAGGTACTTTCCACTTACAGTACACAAAAATAAATCCAATGAGTCCAAGAATAAGGTTATATCTAAACTACGGGAGGTGTTTCCAGAGCAATGGTCAATGAAGCCTATCAGAATTGCAATAGAAAGAAAATACACCAACAACAAAGAATCATTCAAAAAGTAATATTCCTGACATGTTTTTATAGGATATGTACCTACTACTACAAAACATTCCTTGTTAAGATTAATTCTTCCATAATTAATATTTTATATTAGAGTAAAAATGCTTTAATGGCATATTACAATTCTAGGAAGATTATAAAAATCCAAATGGATGAATGAGGTGATATGTGAAATATGTCAATAGGGATGTCCAAAAAAGTGTACAAGGAGATGGTCAAGGAAGTGGGCATAATTGCAGTGACAAGAGAATCCATCTCAACAACAACGCGCATCAAATGTATGAAATCATTGAATTTTCCTATTGTGTGCATATGTGTAATGAATTAATTTAGTATTAAATATTAATTTTCAAATGTTTTGTTGCGGAAAAGAAGAAAAAATTGAACCCATTCAACACATAAGACAAGACAACAAGGAAAAAAGGGGTTGATAAATTTTTTTGTGAGTAGTTGCAATTTATAATAGCTTACGATTCATATTGGTTGTGATATTTATATTTTAATTCTTTCTTACATTGTCCATCCTTGGATGTATTCAAACAGGTGATAGCGTACAAAGAAGAGCCATCAGAAGAATTGATTGACATTGGGATATGTATGGCTTGTGAGTATATGTTGGCATATCAAAAATTAATTCTAGAATCTGTAAGTATATATGTTTCTTTACTTCAGTCATTTTATAAGTCATAGAACAACAAAAATAATTTATATTAAATCTATGATTTCTTATGAGGTATAGAACTTGTAGTAAACAAAGTATGGATTGGAGCCAACATAAGAGCTATTGGTAGAATGCATGAGACATGGTTTTGAAAGAACGTGTATCTTTCAAGACTCAATTATTTCTATGGTACATCACTTTTCAATTTACATTCATGTATACTATCTATTTCAATTTTGATTATTCCCATCAATGTATAAACAATCATTAAACTTTATTTTTATGTTTGTAGATGGAAGATGAAAAAGAGGAAAACAAGAGGAAATCATCAAAACATTCAGCCAAATAACCCAAGCCATGAAAGTGGCTCAAGCACTAACAATAGTTCAAGTGAAGAATGATGATCCGTTCATTTTGTATGTTAATGGAAGTTGTTGTATATTTTGAAATAATTGTCTATGAAAAACAAACATTTTGTATAATGTACAGGAGATAGTGTCGTAATTGAAAGACAACAGGTTACAATGTAACAATTACATACATGTTAACATTTTGACTATTGTGGACTTTATGTTGTCCCATTTTGTATGACAAAGGAACTCTTATTGATATATAATAAAATGAAGTTCTTTATTCTATTGCATTCTCCAGTGTCATGAAATTTTACATTGGTAATTAAATATATGGATGATTAAATATTACTATAGATGCAAAAATTTAAGATATAACAAATTAATCCAAACATCACATTCAAATGAAATAATTAAAATTTAGATGAATACTACTATAAAAAATTATTTCAATTTCTCATGAATAATGGAATTAACTAAAGTAAAAATAAAATATACATATTACAGCGTGATATCAGTAGTCATGCTCACTAAACGAAAATAATATGTGGTTCTCTCGATCATTCCAATCACCCCAGTATGTTTAATAACATGACATAGAGGTGCTCTTTAAGCAATGTAGCACAAGTGCACATAAATAAATAAGGGCTTGGTGCAAAATAATACTCATTGCATGCCCCTATATAATATTGTATATTAATAGCACCGTTAAATTAAAAAATGTTATATCCAACATTTTAGTGAACTTTACCAGTATGTTTATCTTCACTTGTTGCACCAATGTTTTGTAATAGTTAGGTCTCAATAGTGGATTTTAAAAGTTAATAACCATCGGTGCTAATTTTTGTATACATTACCAGTGGACTTTTAAAGTGGCTAAGCACCGATGCCATTTTCTGTATAGGCACCGGTGCATTTTTGAAGTAGTTAAGCACCGGTTCTAGTGATAGTAGAAAGCACTCATGATAATAATGTTATAAAGCACCGAGTCTTGTAATAATTTTTGTGCACCCCATTGCATATAATGGTTCCAATTTTTCATGTGAAATGGTGTTGCATGTTTCTCTTAAATGCACCAGTTCATTTTGCATTTGCTTCCACTGAGGTGTTTGTTTAAAGGAAGCACACTGAAAAAAATATCTGCAAAAGCCACCTCCCACTGATTTTCTTTATTTATTGTACATAAAGAAAGCCTCCTCCTCTTCTAAAACATCCGGTACAATTTACAGAGGTTGTAGCAAAAGGTTTTTTGAGGATTTTCCCAAATATTTTAATACTAAGACCTAAACTATAACCTATACTACATGGCCTTTTCCTTGTAGTGCACCCTAATATAATCTAGACTAAACAATACTAGCATAAACTAACCTTCCTATCCAAGCTTATCCTACTTTATATTAGCTAACCTAAGTACCACACCTATCTGAACCTATAGTATCTTATACTACACTAACCAAAACGAAACATTACAAACCTCACATAGTGTACAATTTCCTAACAAAAAATAGCATACACTTCACTAAGATAGTGTAACCTATCCTAACCTACACTAAATTTGAGTACCTTAATATAAACAAGTATATCCTAGAATTACCTACTATGATATAACTAAGACTACCCAAATATATACTAGACAACCAGAGACAAGCTTATCCTCACATATCATAAAAAAACATTACCCTATCCTAGCCCTAACATAAAAAATATATTTTCTAGACTTCCTTACCAAACTAAACTAAGAATACACTAATACCCCCCCTCTCCCTTCCCACCACCTCCTCCTCCTCGTCTTCCTCTACCATTTCCTTTTCCCATCCCACGTCTCTACCTCCCCCACCCCCTCCTCTTCCCCCTCCTACTCTACCCCATCGTACTCCCCTTCATCCTCCTAAAACCTGTCCTCCTCCTCCTCTTCTTCATCCCCCTCCTCCTCCTCCTCCTCCTCCTACTCCTCATTCCCCTCCACCTCCCCCTACTCCTCATTCCCCTCCACCTCCCCCTCCTCCTTCCCCTCCTCATGATCCTCCTTCCCCTCCTCCTCCACCCGCTGTAACTCCTCCTCTACCACCTTCGTTGACACCTCCACCATTTACTCAAGCACTACAACCACTTCCTCTACCCCCAATCTACATCCCTCTTTCCCTTTGCATGCACCTCCTCCTCCTCCATCGCCTATGCCACCACCTCCACCACTATTGGTACCAACTCTGGACCATTTCATTCCCCCTCCTAGCACTCCTCCTCCTCCTCTATCACCTCCTCTCCCTCTACTATTGCCTCCATCCCCCTCTCCCACTCCCCTTCCTCTGCAACAACCACACCCTTAGTTACTATCCCCCCCCTTCCTCCTCCTCCTCATCCTCCTACCATACTCCTCCACCTCCCCATATCCACCAACCCCTCCCCCTCCCAACCTTTATTAGCTCCTTCCCTTCCCCTCCTCCCCCTCGACTTCCTAGACTTCAAATGATCCCTCCTCCTCCTCATACTTTACCTCCATCTCCTCCTACCTTCCTCTTCCTCCTCCCCCTATACCTACCCTTCCTTCATCTATACCTCCCCATAACCCTCCTCCTCCCCTTACTCCTTTGCCTCTTAACCTTGTGCTACCACTTCCATCAGCTCCAATACTGTTTCATGTTCCTCCTCCCACACCATTATTCTCCCCCCCCCCCTTCTGTTTTTGATCCTCGCTCCTTTATTGTCATACCCACCACTCCTCCTCATCCTATGACTCCACCTCCTCCCTACATATCTCCCTCTCCTCTCCCTCTACTACCTCCTTCCACTCTACCTATTCCTTCTCCTCCACCCCATACCTCCTCCTCCACCATCCAATGTCCCGCTCCCCCTCCTTCCACCCCTCTTCCTATCCTCCATATCCACATCCTCACCCATACCCTCTCACCCTTTTCCTTCTCCTTGGACCCCTCTCCTTCCTTCCTACATGGCCCGCCTCCTCCTATCTTCCCACCTGCTTCAGATCCCCTCCTCTCCCTCCCCCTCATCCCACTCCTCTTCCTCTCCTCCTCCTCTCCTCCACCAATCCTCCTTAACCTCCCACTCTAATGACTTATCTGCCTCTCCTCCTCCCCCTCCCCCACCTTCCCCTCCCCATCCTCCTTTTTCACCGTCTCTACCTCCTCCTACACCGTGCTCTGCCCCGAACCCCCCCACCTCCTATCCACCTCCTACATAACTACCTCCCTCTCCCTTCCCCCTCCCCCTCCTTCTCGTATTCCTCCTCCTTTTATACTACCTCCTCTCCTTTTCCTCCTCATCTTCCTTCTCCTTGGCCTCCCCACTTCCACCTGTAGTTATTCCTCCTCCTCCTCCCACATTTCCTCCCCCACATCCCCCTACTCCTCCTCTTCCTCCATCCAAACCTCCTCCTCCACCTCCCCCTCCTCCCACCACCACCTCCTCTCCACCTCCACCTCTTCTCCCTACATCTCCCATTCCTCCTCCTCCTCCCCCACTTTCTCCTCTCCCTCCTCCTACACCCTCTCCTCCTTATCCTCCTAACCCTCCTCCTCCCCCTCCATGTCCTACTCCACCTCTCCTCTTAAATCCTCCTCCTCCTCCTCCTTATCTACCTCCTTTTCCTCCCCCTCCCCCTCCTCCTAAACAACCTCCTCCTCCTCCTCCTCCTCCTCCTACCTAACCTCATCCTCTTGATCCTCCTCTTCCTATAGCTCCTTCTCTTCCTCCACCTTTCCCTCCACCTCCCCATCCTCCCCCTCCTCCTCCTCCTTGGCATCCTCCTCCTCCTTCTCACCCTTGTAACATACCCAAAAGTGTGAGTTCGTGAAGCAGTGAATTTTAGAAAAGGTTTCATAACAAAACAAAACCTCACAACATAATTCATCTATGCAAGGACCGAGATTCTGAACATATTTCCATGATAAAAAGAAAAATAACGATTAGTTAAATTGAAATATTCATCATGCATCATCTTTTAAGACTTGAAACATACTCATGAAGTCCTTACCCTGGAGTATTAAATGTTAATTTAATCTGGAATTGCCCATAACTATATGATCGTCGCAATACACCATGATCAACATGAAATTACCTTTTACCAATGAAACATTATATATAGTTTGCATGTTTCTAAGCAATAATCTAGTAACAATTAATATAACATAAAAGAGGAGACCAAAAATAATAACCAAGTCATCACGACTACTCAAGAAGTAAACCATCAAAATCATACACAACGAGACTATATATCGAGTGGTTCACCCAAAGTTAGGCTACATCCACAAAGCAAGGTCATATCGTATTTATTAAACAGTAATGGGGGATTTCACTTCTTACATCTCAGTGGTTGCAACTCACAACATCATAGTTGCTATACTTGTTTCTACTTTCTGATAGACGATATCATGGAAAGTATTGATCATGACAATTCCAGGACATTATAAAGAGTACTCAGGTCCTTCTCGGACTTATCTTTGCATTATATATGTATATATAAATATATATACAACTACTAATATTCACCCCAACATCAAAATAATTACCATGCTGATCTATGCATTATTATCTATATGTACGACTGCTAATGTTAGCATCGACATCAACACTTATCACTGTATTTAACTATATTTTCAACTGTTAGTAACTTACAATGCTTATCACTGTATTTAACTATATTTTCAACTACTAGTAACTTACAATACTTATCTCTATATTATAGGCTAAACATCACAACTCTGGATACGGAACATCAAGCTCATAGACGTAACTGCCTCATCTCCTCTCTAGCAATTGCTTATACTGCCTCATCTCCTCTCTAGCAATTGCTTATAGGGTACTAATTAACCATAGTAATAACTTTGTTTTCATGATGTGATATATAAAAATAGAGTTACGTGTTAAGTCTCACATCTCACTTATAACAGTGATCTTCCCCCAAACCCTAAGTAGCCAGCAAAAATATAAATAAACACATAGGGACATTACCGAGGTTTGTTCTCCTGGGGCAGGGATCGCCTTCTTTACTTGCAATCAGCCAGAAAATAAAACTACGAAACCGAAATAGTAACGAGTAAGGTGATAGTAGATCCAGTGCAAGCATCACATTTATTGGCTCAGCATATCAGTTCAGATGAGCAGCATATTACATGGATCAATCCCTATCATGATGGCAACAATTTACAAATAGTTACGGGTAGCTTTAAAAGAAAAACGGAGCTAGACCACACTACGCCGCATGCATCCGATAAGGATGACATTCTACAGAGATAAAATAATACTTATGCAGCATACATCCGATTTGGATAATCTAAGACTTACCCTAGCTCCAATACTTTTGATAACACATCTATTTGCAGAAGATTTACTAAATGCAAGACCATTAATAACGAGGTAGCTCATGCGACTTAACAAGGGTTATGATGGAATTCTACCAAACAGCAAAAGGGTTACGACTTTGCTAGAGATTACACTCTACTTCCTAAACTCTCGTGTCATATCTATAACATAATCAGATCAAGGTATATACAGTACGCTTGGCAGCGATTCACACTCTAATTTGAAATAAGATACTACGCAGAGTATTTGCATTAAACTTTGTCAACGACTTACACTCTGTTCCTAGAATAAAATATACGTCGGCTCAGAAATTCAATAGCAGACACCCAAGTCTTTATCATCCAGGTTATATATATTATAAACAACAAACGGTTCTAAAGCAAGAGACTTACGTTTTTACAACAATTACACTCTGTTTCTTAAGAAAATACTTTGAAAAAGGAGAGGAACTGCGACAAGGCATGTAGTACCAGGAACTCGACAGTACATCCCTCAATTTAGAGATCCTAATCGAAGATCTAAATCATGGCGGTATAAACAATAAAACTTCGACGATGTGCATAGGTGCTTACGGAAGTTTGGGGGTTTATCCAACCTTGAATCAATGCTATCTTCTAACGAATGCTAACGCAGAAGAGATTTCCAGACGGTCGCCATAGAACAATATTCCTTGGATCTGCAAGGAACTTCCAGCTCCTCCATATGTAACGTTTAAAATTAGGGATAGTCATGATAGCACAGAGAATGCTCTGACAAACTAGCTCAGTCCAGGATCCAGCTCCCGGAACTATCCCTTCCCAATGCAGTCGTTTTCCTAAACTATCCCCTTTACAGATTTTACGCCTCCCTTTTCCTCCAACTCCTCCTGCCTTCTATGAGAGATCAAAACCCATTTTAAAGACATATCCCCCCACCTTCCCTCATACTGAGTTTCGAATTAATTAGAGCTCGGTGGTTTCTATGCCAAGGACAAATGGCAACTTCAACAACTGCCACTTGAGTCAAGGAACTACACTCCTCAAAACTCACTGCCATACTCTCTACTCAAACCTTCATTTAAGAATACACTAGAGTTCGGCGGTGATAACGAGTAGTGGCATCCTATCGGCAGATGGCATGGTTTAAAGAAAGGAGTGCTTAGCAATGGACAAATGTCAGTGATAGGGTGTTCGAAAGCTCCATTATGGAGACAATACTCTTATGAAAGTCCTAAATGCTTTAAACAGCGAAATCTTTGAGGATTAAAAGGAGCCAGCCCTACCTTAAAGGTACTCGCATCATTCTTTGATTTTGTTTTATCTTTCATATAAATATACTTGTATTATTCGCAGCTTCCTAGCATCTCATATATATGTATAAAATAAAACATTCCAAGTAATATTTTCTTTAACTTACATATATTAATATATATACCTATAATACTTTACAGTATTATATCTAGCATCTCATTTGTTGCACCCTTCATATATAATATATATCAACATAAATATATTACATGTATTATGTGATGTCCTCTTTTGACTCTATCTATATATATAAATATATATAGGTATTTAAATACGAGACATCTTCTCTATGGTAGGTTTTAGCATTGTCTCTGTTCATCAATCCAACTTCTCTCATCAGTGAATTGAGTTGCGCACTCTCTTAGTCTTTTACAATTTACGGCTTTTAGGAATTAACCACATACCTGACGAGGTTTATTGGTGGGGCCTTGGCCTTGAGCTCCTCACCAGGGCCATTTACATAATTTACATATTCATTTGCAAAAATATTAATAATAGGGGTCAAATTGGGGGGTGTTACAACCCTCCACCTCCACCTCCATTGCCACCTCCACCATTTCCTCCAGCACTACTGCCACTACATATGGAACCCCTACCCTTCCCCCTCTCCCTTTGCGTGCACCTAATCCTCCTACATCACCACTTCCATAACCTTCACCACTATTGTTTCCACCCCTACTCCCCTCCACTCCCATTCCCCCTCCCCATCCTCCTAATCCTCATTCCTACTGCCCTTCCGTAGTCTCCTTCGTTCCCCCCTTTCCCTCCCCCTCCTCATCCTATACCACCACCGTTCCTCCCCTTCTAACTCCACCTACCCATCCCCCATGCCGCTTCCCCCTACCTACTTTGATCACCTCCTCCCCCTCAAACTTCTCCTCCCCCTCACCTCCTCCCCCTTCTCGTCCTCCTCCCATTCCAATTCCTACACTTCCTACAACCCCTCCTTCTCCTCCTCCTCATCCCCCACACCTGTAATGTCCCCAAACCCTATGAGGCACACTAAATCAAATCTAATAGCTTCAACACAAATATTAGAGTATTGGAATACTTACAAAACTGAAAATAAGTTGGAATCAAGGTCCTTACGTAGACAATTGCACATTTGGGAGTGCATCACGCCTAGGTCAACCCTTTGGCAAAGCCAAACACTCTGAGGCAATATCCCTAGGAATTATGTGGAACCTCCACTTATTTTGGTGTATTAATGGAAGTAACTAAACATTAGGTAGTATATTTTGACTATCCCCACCCTGATATGGACTCAATGTAAATTGGAAACAAATATCAAACAGTAAAATTCCCAACTAGAAGGAAAGAGCGAGCCTTGGACTAGTGAACGAGATAGTTTCTAGATGTTTTTGAATGGCCTCAATGGATTCCTAATTTATGTTATAGGATTGTATATGGCCTCTAATAGATCTGAATTAACTATATGGACTTTTAGATGAGATATTAGAATTACAATTGACAACTAAG
This sequence comes from Larix kaempferi, assembly GCA_027924585.1. Lineage (NCBI taxonomy): Eukaryota > Viridiplantae > Streptophyta > Pinopsida > Pinales > Pinaceae > Larix > Larix kaempferi. Next base: position 40,181 of record BSBM01001222.1, on the reverse strand, counting down.
ATCAGCAAAACAAAAAACTAGTCAATTTTCCTTACTAGAGCGCAAGCAGTGAAAGAACTGATTTACAAACAGCATTCAATGGTCACAAATTATTAAATACACATGATAGATGAAGTCATCCATATTTACTTGGATAGTAGAAATATTTAATAATACTTGTAGAGCTGCAAATAAAAGTCTATTGAAGCAAAACTTATAGAATGTCCATAATCCTTGAGATTTTACAACATAGAAGTAGTAATATAGAATTTGAGAGTATAAGGAGGGTCTTTCACTACTAGATTAGAGTTATGGATAGGAAGGAACCATATTAAAGATCACTAAAGGTGCATGAACAATTGCAATAGCTCACAGGGGGTGCAAATCCTCAATTCACCCTCTTCATTGGCCAAAACATACCACAACTAAGACATTGTTGCTATTGACTTTTCACATCCACTTGAGATTTTAACACATCATGCGATGTAGAAGATCATAGCTGCAATTAAAAATATAATAGGTGCATTAAAATCTATGAATAATACTGAACATCCTCTTCCTCAAGCGCCCAATAGAAGGATCTTTCAATCTCTCAGTTGGATCAAGGATTACAAAGGGGCACATCATCCAATGCTGGAAGGAGGAACACAAACCAAGCCTCTATGGTGCACAAATCTCTCAATATGAATTCTAAAAATGAAAAAAATATGTGAACGGGTATGTGCATCATTCTTTTATTGACCTCTGTTAGCTTTTCTGCATGCCTTCTATGACTTTCCATCTATGGAATTTGAACAATAGGTGCATGGATGTTTGTTTTGGCGAATTGCCTTTAAATTGGACCTACTTTCCTTCATGAATGTGCCCTCATTGGTTAAAATTACCCTATGTAGTTTTCTTGGAGCTTTTTGCTGGTTTTCGGTTTTTACTAAACTTTCTTGGGCTTTATCTTCCAAAATCAAGAAACTTCCATCCCTTTAGCTTTTTGTTGTAGGTGCAATAGATCCCATGCTTCATTTGATCATGGGAGCACCATTATTGTAAATACGAAGGTATTTAGGTAAGTTTTTAAACTTTGTTTGTTATGATCTCATGCCATTTGATCCTCATTTGTGTAATTATCATCTTTTCCTTTGAAAATTTTTAAGTTTTTGGGTTGTTTTCTTGATTTGTAGAAAGCCTTAGATTCTTTGAAGTATTATTTTCTTCCCACAAATTCGAAATCCCGAAACCCGCAATCCTGAAATTGTGGATTCAGGGAATTGTTTGTTCTTTCTTTTGGATTTTTGCCAACCCGAAACCCACAACCCGAAATTGCACGTTGAGGGTGTTAACACCCAAAATGACCCCCTAGGTTGTGGAGAGGGAAGTCTGGGGTAACTACTAACCAATATTTGGCTTATGCTTTTGACCTAACACAAGCATAGAGGGCTCTCTCTATAAACTCATGAAAAAATGGAAATCATCAAGATTGTCAATAATGAAGAAACACACTAGCTTTCATATTCAAGATATTCAATCAAAACAGATGCAGAAGATCAGATTTCTGCTAGAAACAAAGATAGTTTAAACATTATTTGGAGAGAAAATCATAAGACTATTGGGCAATGGAGTCAAAAGATGAATCATAAAACACATAACAGTGTAGTTGCATAAGATATCTAGACAGAGGCAAGGTAGCCACCCATGCATAGTCAAAGAGCTTTAATTGGTGAAACAGAAGAGGAATGAACAGTCCATTGATGTAAGGCATACAAAGATGAGTCCTACACCAACTTTAGCAAAAGTTAATTATGAAATGCTTGAAATGAAATGAACAGGGCACCATTAATTTGAATCCCATTCAGATGCTACACTTATCCAAGCATGATAGAAATTACCAGACTGGAATGACAGAGAAAGAGATACAAATTAACATGGGAAAAGAAAAGACAGACTACAAGAAAGATAACACTGGAATCTCTGTAAAATCCAGCTTCAACACTGCAAATGTATTCAAGAAAATGTTTCGAAACAGAGCCAAGCTCCCCCAGGCCTCAGCCAGATGATTTTCCAACCTATTCTTCTTCTATTGCATTCAATTTATAGATCTATTCAGCCCTAGGGTCGAGCTATCTCAGTAAGAAGATTTTGCAACAACATTTGACACCTATACAGGGAGATTCAACAACTTAAGAGTCGGTTTCAACAAGTCTTGAACAGTTTTGGCCGCAGACTGTTGAAAAATGCCTCTCGGTGCGATGGCTGTATATCCAAAACGGTGATAGCTGTGTAAAAATGGAAAGAGGTTTTTGTATATTGTTCCATGATGAAGAAAAACCTCTTCTAGTTTCCTCAGATTCACCTCTAGCTAGCCCGGATCTGCTCCAGAAAATGATGACTCACACAGAAAACGCGAAAACTGGAAAATTACCCTCTACAAAACCCTTTGATTCTCTGAAACCGTGACACCTATGCAGATTATGAGAGAGGTTTTTGTAGATGGGCCTATGATGGAGAAAAAAATCTCTCAATTTCCCATAAATGCCTTCTGGTTTGGCTAAGACAGTTGCTGCAAAAGGATGACAAAACCAGTCATTTTTAGTAAAAAACAAGCCTGCCCTTCATTGAATTTTGAATTTGGCTTTTCTTCTTGCAATTTGAATTTGGGGACTTGGGTGATGAGGTGGTGGGTGTATCGATTGAAATGAAAAACCTCCTAGGTGACGATTTTTATCTTAGCACAAATCTGGTGCTAACAACTAGCTCCAGTCGGGGATGCTATCCTCCCTGTGAGGTAGCAAAGAACCCCGTAGAACAAGTGCCTGATCCATTGGGCGGCTCCCAACTTCAACTGAAAACTGTGTCACGTCCCCATTTTGACCCCCTTTTGGAAATGATGTAAATACTGATATTTAATCATGGTGAGGAGCTCAAGGCCAAGGCCCCACCATTGATTTAGCGTTTATGTATCGGCAATTAAACTAGATGCTTATGACTCTTGTGCTAGATGGGCACAATATAAATGAGACATCATGTAAATATGAATTTTAATGAAAAATACCCATAACTAGCTATGCAATGCAACAAAGAGATGGGGCATGATTCTACAAGGAATAGGGAGGGAAATTATCCAAACCCTTGAGCCAATAGTGTTAATCCATGTGTCAATGGAGAAACCCATAAACCACCAACGACCCATTTTGTCTCATGCACCCAATCATTTAATTCTTCCAAGAAATTGGTTAAGGCAGTTAATGCCTTGGGAATGAGGGAGTATGGCAGCCAATTTCGTGCATGGGCAAGCCATCAACCTGGAAATTCGTGTTTTTGCTTGTGGGGCAAAAAAACACCCACGAAATGGTGCCCAAATCCATGGGGAAGGGGAGTCTTCACTCATTCACGCAGATAGAGAAGGCTGGGAGTTACAGTCACATTTTTGGAGCAAAAACGCAGGGTTCTCCCTGCCCAAAAACCCGTTTTTGGTTTTGGATAGTAGCTGGGAAGGAGGGGCTGTGATTTGGGATTGGAGGGAGTTCATTTTGTCCCCGAATTGCCATGGGCGTTTTTCCTAAAAACGTTTTCTGCTACCTAGGGTTTTCTCCAAACCTCCATTGCTCATTTTTAACCTTCCCACATTTTTCTGAAGCCTAGGGGATCATTTTCATGCCTGTCACTGTACAAATGATTTTCATTATGCCCATAATTGTGTTCTGCTGCTATGTGCATCCTCGTTTTGGTTTGAGCCTGTGAGTTGAAGTGTTGGAGTGGTAGTGGACAGTAGTGGCTTGATAAACCTAGTGGGGGAGACAACCTCTCAAGAAGATCAAGAGGGCTTTGGTTACTCTTCTATGCATACCCTGAGAGCACTAGATAGGGAAGGTATGGCTTGAGGGACTGTACAGCAGTGAAAAGAATACTTCCTTGTGTTGGGTGTGTAGGTATTGTGGGTGCCAAGCTAAATAGATCTTGCAAGGTTATCCCTGGCTCTGTGCTGGAGCTCACTAGCTTAGCAACTCTTCCTTTCCATCTCCTAGCAGCCTGATAAACCCAATTGTAGATTGGCTTGGCTCATCTTGGTGTAGACTTGGCTATGTGTGAGTCTGTTGTTCCCTGGTTCCTTGTAGAGATCATGCCCAGCTCGGGGGTGGCAGTGGTGCTGAGAGATTGAGGAGCACACTGGCCTATGGTTGGGTGGAACGTTGCAGTTGCATAGCCAGTTGCGTGGGACTACTTTCACATAAGATAAGTATTCTCTTGTGTTTGTAACTTTGCAATTGTTCCTTTGATGAATATTTTGAATGTGTGAAGATTGTGTAATTCATAAATAAATTCTGCTGTGTTCTCTGATAATTATGCATCTTCATATCTCTATTATAAAATATGAACTTTTGTTTGAAGTTTATGGGGGCTAGATGCCCAGTTTAACCTCACGTTCCTCTCCATCTAGTTGGTAGGATGGGAGGGGACCTAATAGAATGGTATCAGATTTGTGTTGCAGCATTGGGCCTCTATGGGCCAAATCTAATAGCAATTACAAGGGAATATTTTGAATTTTCCTAAGTCTGTTTTTGAAAAATTTTGGTTTAAGTCCATTTTTTGAAAATTTTTGGTTTGAGACTGTTTCAGAAAGAATTCCCAAATGCCTTCCGCAACTGGGGAAGCATTCGGCGAACCGTTCTGAAATTTCGGAAGCATTCCGAGAATTTTTCCGAAAAATTTGCGAAGGGAAGTTTTTCGGAAGGAATTCTCTTCCGAAATTGCGGAAGGATTTCTCTTCCGAAATTTGCGGAAGGAATTCTCTTCTGAAATTGCGGAAGGATTCTGCGAGTCATTCTGCAATGCGGAAGAGTTCGGCGAGCCATTCTGAAGTGCGGAAGACTTCGGTGAATCGTTCCGCAACTACGGAAGACTTCGCCGAATCGTTCCGCAACTGCGGAAGACTTCGCCGAATTGTTCCGCAACTGCGGAAGACTTCGGCGAATTGTTCCGCAATTGCGAAAGGATTCCGCAAGTCTTTCCACAGAAGCATTTCGCAAAAATTGCCCGAAACCGGGGAAGCATTCCGTGCAACGGCGAAAGCCTTCGCCGAATGGCTCCGCAATTGCGGGAGCATTCGCCGAATGGCTCCGCAATTGCGGGAGCATTCGCCGAATGGATCCGCAACTGTGGAAACCTTCGCCGAATGGCTCCGCAATTGCGGGAGCCTTCGCCAAATGGCTCCGCAACTATGGGAGCCTTCGCCGAATGGCCCCGCCCTTGCAGAAGGATTCAGCCAACCTCCCTGCAATTGCGGAATCCTATAGTGAAGTGCCCCGCAATGGAGGAAAGTCGTGAACCGCTCATTGCGGAAGCTTTCAGCCAATTCGCCTCGCTCATTGCAGAATCTCACAAGGGGGCAAGCCCCCTTGACCCCCCCTTTTTTTTTTCTCCTCGTATGTTGTTGGTTGTAATAGAATTCTATGATTGTCAACGTAATGTTTTCCCACATGCATGAAGTACTTTGTGAATTCTGAGAATGTAATGCAGCTAACAATTGTGTTGATGAACACATTTCAGAGAGTCACAGTTACAGCAGGGTAGCACTCTAGATAATATAGTTGGAAAGTTTTGAATCTTGGTTGGGCCAAGAAAATGAACATCATGAATGATGCACAGGATCCCTATGAGCCTGAGACAGACGCCATGGGGGAGAACATACAGGTTGAGAATGCTGAAACAGAATCTAATGGGAGAAGAAATCAAGAGACCCCTCCAAATGTTGCATCCACCATGAGAATCCTAAGGGTGGAGTTGCAAAGTTGTAGGGAAGATAATGAAAGGATGATTAAAGCTCAAGAAGAACAAAATCAGCTGAATGCAGCCATGCTGCAGAGTTTAACAGACATCCAAAGGCAAATAAAATCTGGGCATCAGATATCAAATCCAGAAAAGGGTGGGAGTAGCTCTATAAGGAATTCCCGTAAGAGGGCCAGTAGCCCAAGAAGAGTTTCTACAGACAGGACATATACTCCAGAAATATCTTCTAATGAATCATCTGACTCTGAAGAATCCATTGAGGGATCAAGCTCTTCATCTCACATGAGTAAGAGGAAGAAGCACTACAAGAACAATTCACATGGAGAATTTAAGAAGGCAAAACCTCCTACATTTGACGGAGAGGTGAAATCTGGTCAAGAAGCTGAAGCTTGGCTTCTTGGGATGAGAAAATATTTCCAAGTCCAAGACTACTCGGGAAATATGAAGGCAAGGGTAGCCATCTTCAACTTGAATGGAAGAGCATCTATATGGTGGGAACACACCAGGAAAGTGAGGAAGATCAACGAAAGGAAGATCGTGTGGAAGCAGTTCAAGAAATACTTCAAACAAAAGTACCTCTCTGACAGGTACTATGATGATAAGATCAAAGAGTTCCATGAGCTGAGATTGGGACAATCGACCATGGAAGAATATGCAAACAAGTTCTTGGAGCTGCTGTGGTATGTCAGGTACATTCGAGATGATAAGGTGAAAATTCAACGTTTCCTAAGTGGACTGCCCCAGTCGTATAAGGATAGAATTGAGTTTGATGAACCTCGAACTCTAGAGGAGGCCATAAGAAAGGCCAAGTATTGCTTTGATCAAAACAGAAGCAAACCAGAATTCCATAAGGCATGGAAAGATAGGAAAAATGAAAAGTTTGATCAAAGGAAGAAGGGGTTCAAGCCTCCTCAATTCAGGAATCAGCAAAGGCAGCCATCACAGGTTGTGACTAAGCCAACTAGGATGGTGGGGGACAAGCCAAGAGATCCAAAGGAGCCAAGAGAACCACTTCAACGTTGGGGTTGTGGAGGAGACCACATGCTTAGGAACTGTCCACATCGGAATGGGAATGCGAATCAAGTTCACAACATCCAAGGAGCTGGAACTGTGGGTCAAGTGGCGAGAGCAATCCCTAGAATCTATGCAGCAGTAGAAGACCGCCAGGCAGATCATCAATCAACCGTGGTTGAAGTTGAAGGTAAGATTGCTAAGCAATCTGTTTCTATTTTGATTGATCCTGGATCTACTCACAGTTATGTCACTCCTAGAATTGTTGAGGTTTGTGCTTTCAAGAAATTAAAGCATAGTAAATCATGGTTAGTTCAACTAGCCATTGGAACCAAGAGAAAAGTTAATGAGATAGTAGAGAAATGTCCATTAGAGATGGATGGGCTATTCACTTATGCAGATCTGAATATTTTGCCACTTGGTTCCTATGATATTCTCATTGGAATGGATTGGTTAGAAGCACACAGGGTTAAACTTGACTGCTACAACAAGACGTTTGAATGCATGGACGAAGAAGGAAACCCAAGGTTTGTAAAAGGCATTCCAAAGATGACTTTTGTTAGACAGGTTTCAGCCATGCAGCTGAAGAAGTTCTGTAGGAAGGGATGTCAACTGTATGCAGCTCACGTTTTAGAGGCGGCAGAGAATGAAACTCTTAGATTGGAGGACTATCATGTATTGCAAGAATTCAGGGATGTTTTTCTCGATGAGATTCCAGGACTCCCTCCAAAGAGAGACATTGACTTTACAATTGAACTTGTGCCAGGAGCAGCACCAGTGTCTAAGACACCCTACAGGATGAGTACACCAAAATTACTAGAATTGAAGATGCAATTACAAGAGTTGCTAGAAAAGAAATATATTAGGCCAAGTGTGTCCCTGTGGGGAGCACCTGTTCTATTTGTGAAAAAGAAAGATGGAACACTCAGGTTATGTATTGACTACAGGCAGTTGAACAATGTCACGGTGAAGAACAAATACCCATTGCCCCGAATTCATGACCTTTTTGACCAAATGAGAGGAGCAAAGGTATTTTCAAAGATTGACTTGAGGTCGGGTTACCATCAGGTAAGAATCAAAGAAGAAGATATCCATAAGACAGCCTTTAGAACGAGGTATGGACACTATGAGTTTGTAGTGGTACCATTCAGTCTCACAAATGCACCAGCTACATTCATGTGTCTCATGAATAATATTTTTAGCAAGTATTTGGACAAGTTTGTTCTTGTATTCCTAGACGACATTCTCATCTATTCTAAGAATGAAGAAGAACATGAAGAACATTTGAGAATGACAATGCAATTACTAAGGGAGCATAAGCTGTATGCAAAGTTGAGTAAATGTGATTTTTATAAAGATAGAATTCATTATTTGGGTCACATCATCTCCGACGAAGGAATATCTGTAGACCCTGAGAAGATTGAAGCCATTATGAATTGGCCAACTCCAAGGAATGTGACTGATGTGAGATCTTTTATGGGCCTTGCTGGTTACTACAGGAGGTTTATCGAGGGATTCTCCAAGGTTGCAAACCCGATCACTTCTTTGCAAAAGAAGGGGATAAAGTTTGAATGGTCACCAAGATGTGAGGAAAGTTTTCAATGGTTGAACAATCTTCTTACAAGTGCACCAATTTTGAAGATTGTAGACCCAGAAAAAGACTTTGTGGTGTGTACCGATGCATGCAATCAAGGACTTGGAGGAATTCTTATGCAAGACAACCATGTGATATGCTATGAGTCAAGAAAGTTGAAGGAGCATGAGAAGAACTACATGACTCATGATATAGAACTTGCAGCCATAGTACATGCTTTAAAGATGTGGAGGCACTACTTAATGGGAAGAAAATTCGAGCTAAGGACAGACCATTGTGGTCTGAAGTACTTGTTTGATCAACCAATGTTAAATGCTAGGCAAGCTAGATGGTTGGAATTTTTGTGTGAATTTGATTTTGAGATCAAACACATAAAAGGGAAAGAAAACAAGGTGGCTGATGCACTCAGCAGGAAGGTACATGAAATATATGTGGCAGCGCTTAGTACTTGCCAACCAGATTTGAAGCTGCAGATTGTTAACCATATGGTTGAGGATGAAGTGTATGAGCAGATAAAGGACAAATTGCGGCAGCAAGACCTTGGCAAGAAGAATGAAGGCTATCACTTGGAATAAGGTGGACTTCTTACTTATAAGAATAGAGTATATATCCCAAATGCGGCAGATTTAAGGAGAATTGTTATGGATGAAATCCATAAAGCTCCATACTCTGGTCACCCAGGATATCAGAAAACAATTGCTACAGCAAGAAAATATTATTTCTGGCCAGGCATGAAGAAGGATGTTGCTGAATACATCTCTAAGTGCATGGAATGTCAGCAGGTGAAGGTTGAACACCAACACCCAGCAGGTTTATTGCACCCAGTGGCGATCCCAGAATGGAAATGGGAAATAATTTCCATGGATTTTATTACAGGATTTCCAATGACTAAGAGACAACATGATTCCATCATGGTTGTGGTGGACAAGTTAACAAAGGCAGCACATTTCATACCGGTTAAGTCCACACATAAAGCCAATGCCATTGCAGATATTTTCATGAAGGAAATTTTCAGATTACATGGGTTGCCTAAGGCAATAATTTCTGACAGGGATACCAAGTTCACTTCCAATTTTTGGAAAGCTCTCTTTGCAGATTTGGGTACACAGTTGAACTTTAGCACCGCGTACCATCCTCAAACAGACGGGAAAACAGAAAGAGTAAATCAGGTGCTTGAAGACATGCTTCGCATGTATGTAATGGACAAGCCATCCAAGTCGGAGGATTATCTACACCTGCTAGAGTTTGCATATAATAATGGGCAGCAAGAATCATTGGGAATGAGTCCATATGAGGCTTTGTACGGCAGAAGGTGTAAGACACTAGTGACTTGGGACAATCCAGTGAACAGAATTGTACTTGGGCCAGAATTGCTTAAGGAAATGGAACAAGAGGTTGCAAAGATTCGGCAAAATTTAAAAGCAACCCAGGATAGACACAAAAGCTATGCAGATAAACACAGAATGCATAGGGAATTCAATGTTGGGGATCATGTGTATCTTAGAGTAAGATCAAGGAAGAGTTCCTTGAAGCTTGGGAGCTGTGCCAAGCAATCACCTAGATATTGTGGGCCATTTGAAGTGCTTGAAAGAATAGGGCCAGTTGCATATAGACTTGCCTTGCCTGCTAGCACTAAAGCTCATAATGTTTTTCATGTCTCTTTGCTTAAAAAATATGTACATGATCCTAACCATGTGATTAATTGGGATGTGATCCAGGTGGAACCCGAGGGAGAATTCCAAACCAATCCATTGTGCATCCTAGACAAGAAAGTAACATTACTCCGGAACCGAGCCATCGGACAGGTAAAGGTGCAATGGAAGCACTACGGTCCCGATGAGGCTACATGGGAGCTGGAGGATGCTATGAGGGTGGCATATCGATTTTTGTTCAATTTTGATGAGCACTGAGGACAGTGCTAATGTAAGGGGAGGGGTATGTCACATCCCCATTTTGACCCCATTTTGTAAATGATGTAAATACTGATATTTAATCATGGTGAGGAGCTCAAGGCCAAGGCCCCACCATTGATTTAGCGTTTATGTATCGGCAATTAAACTAAATGCTTATGACTCGTGTGCTAGATGGGCACAATGTAAATGAGACATCATGTAAATATGAATTTTAATGAAAAATATCCACAACTATCTATGCAATGCAACAAAGAGATGGGGCATGATTCTACAAGGAATAGGGAGGGAAATTATCCAAACCCTTGAGCCAATAGTGTTAATCCATGTGTCAATGGGGAAACCCATAAACCACCAACTACCCATTTTGTCTCATGCACCTAATCATTTAATTCTTCCAAGAAATTGGTTAAGGCAGTTAATGCCTTGGGAATGAGGGAGTATGGCAGCCAATTTCGTGCATGGGCAAGCCATCAACCTGGAAATTCATGTTTTTGCTTGTGGGGCAAGAAAACACCCACGAAATGGTGCCCAAAACCATGGGGAAGGGGAGTCTTCACTCATTCACACAGATAGAGAAGGCTGGGAATTGCAGTCACGTTTTTGGAGCAAAAACGCAGGGTTCTCCCTGCCCAAAAACCCATTTTTGGTTTTGGATAGTAGCTGGGAAGGAGGGGCTGCGATTTGGGACTGAAGGGAGTTCATTTTGTCCCCGAATTGCCATGGGCGTTTTTCCTAAAAATGTTTTCTGCTACTTGGGGTTTTCTCCAAACCTCCATTGCTCATTTTTAACCTTCCGACGTTTTTCTGAAGCCTAGGGGATCATTTTCATGCCTGTCACTGTACAAACGATTTTCATTATGCCCATAATTGTGTTCTGCTGCTATGTGCATCCTCGTTTTGGTTTGAGCCTGTGAGCTGAAGTGTTGGAGTGGTAGTGGACAGTAGTGGCTTGATAAAGCTAGTGGGGGAGACAACCTCTCAAGAAGATCAAGAGGGCTTTGGTTACTCTTCTATGCATATCCTGAGAGCACTAGATAGGGAAGGTATGGCTTGAGGGACTGTACAGCTGTGAAAAAAATACTTCCTTGTGCTCGGTGTGTAGGTATTGTGGGTGCCAAGCTAAATAGATCTTGCAAGGTTATCCCTGGCTCTGTGCTGGAGCTCACTAGCTTAGCAACTCTTCCTTTCCATCTCCTAGCAGCCTGATAAACCCAATTGTAGATTGGCTTGGCTCATCTTGGTGTAGGCTTGGCTATGTGTGAGTCTGCTGTTCCCTGGTTCCTTGTAGAGATCATGCCTAGCTCGGGGGTGGCAGTGGTGCTGAGAGATTGAGGAGCACACTGGCCTACGGTTGGGTGGAACGTTGCAGTTGCATAGCCAGTTGCATGGGACTACTTTCACATAAGATAAGTATTCTCTTGTGTTTGTAACTTTGCAATTGTTCCTTTGATGAATATTTTGAATGTGTGAAGATTGTGTAATTCATAAATAAATTCCGCTGTGTTCTCTGATAATTATGCATCTTCATATCTCTATTATAAAATCTGAACTTTTGTTTGAAGTTTATGGGGGCTAGATGCCCAGTTTAACCTCACGTTCCTCTCCATCTAGCTGGTAGGATGGGAGGGGACGTGACACGGTGAAAGGAGCATGCCGTCTAACAAAACCGCAGCTATTTGAAAAATGTGTTAATCCATGCAAGTTAGATCTGCACTATTCACCTAGGCCGTTGATCTCTTTCTCATCCAGATCTGACTTCAAGTGTCATGTATGCGATACCCAGGACGTGTATAGTTTGTAAAAAGCCCTTTAGACAAGAGACAGTCTAGTAAATTCATGGTTAAAAGAGTGTTTCCCACTGAAGCTGATACGAGGATGGTGACTACCACCATCCATCTCTACTCCCGAGATGACAGATTGAGGACTGGTGGGAGCTACTCCACCTGATCCGATCGGACTGCTAACAATGATATGCAAATAAATAAGATCCCAAGACATGAAATGGAATGGGTGGCCGTGGAGAAGTAACATAAAACTAGTTGTCGACCATCACTACTTTCTTTATTATCACGTCTAGGAGGACATGTTAAATTTCTGCCAAGTGGTAATACAACGCATAGGGTGATTGATTAATGGTGACTTCCCAATCGTAGCATTCTTCATATTGCACCTCACCTTTGTCCAATTCATCGTGGAAATGCCCTTTTCCGGAATAATCTGGGTGCATGTTCAACCATGGGAATAAGCATATGTGGAGAAAGATATGGCCTGATTGTATCAGACGGACCTCCTGCCCCAACCGAAACACGTCCAGGAAAATCGCACATGTATTCTTATTATTATCCACACGGTCATTTATTCACTTTTATAATCTAGTTAACAACCAGAAGGCGTGGCTTTCCTATGGCATCGGTCAAGAGAGTATCCATACAGTCCAGCAGATTGCTATGCAACGGAGGTTTCTTACGCTCTCCCATCAAGTGTTTCAGAGTGGAAATGATAAATGCATGGCCATACGTCTACCTTTATCATGACATCACCCTCAATAAAATAGACTGTGAGCCTTTCAATAGCCTTCGGCAACTCATAGTGTGAAGTATGGACTCCCTATGCTTCACGCAGGCTTGTAGCAGCTACCAGCCCTGGAGGGAGGTCTGGATCCCACTCCATCCTCGATCTTCCCACCTTTATAAACATGGCCTTTGCACAGTCGAATCCCACAGGATACAGGGAGACCCCTGCGTGGTCACCTTAGCACCAGGCGTGGAGAAGGATGCTGATATTTATGCAAATCGAAAAGCTACGCTCCATTTTGTGTTCTTTTCATTATTTAACCTTTGGGAATAATCCCCCATGGAGGGGGAGAAAAGCCTTCCCGCACTTTATATTCACTATGCACTTTATCATATTCCAAGTGACAAAAAGAAGGCTAGGCCTCAATGAGCGAGCTTGGCTGTAGGTCGTGGAACATGGCCTTCAGGCCTGCCACCATTTTGGTGAAAAATATAAACAAAATACCCAAAAGCTTCTATACAGGGTCGAGAGCAAAATATTATTCTCTAAGTCCATACACAAATCCCTTTGGCTTGTTATAAAAATTAAAATGATTGGACTTTAAAACTAACTTTGGCTCCATTGTTTCCATATAAAACCTTTGCTTTCATACAAATTCAAACCTGGGCTCAACATGAGGATTAAAATTTTTGGCTACCATAAAAATTTAAATGCTGTCCCAAATATATGCAGCCAACATTTGCTTATAGAGACAATCTCTTAGCAAGTTATAAAAACCCTTCTCCCTTTTTTTTTTTCCCAGAGTTTCTTTTCTTTTGCTCATTTTGTTAAAATTTTGGGCCCAAATCCAAGATTTAAAAAGCCTGTGATCCATTAATAGAACCTTTATTTCATAAAAACTCATAAGATTTTAAAACCTTAGCTCATGCAAAGCTACCACAGGTTTAAAAATCCATTTTTCCCTTTTTTCTAGATTTTGCAGACCTTCTTCTTTTGTTCAAAACCTCCTTTAATCCTCTTTTGCCTTTTGACTTACTCCTCTTTTTTCTTGGTGTAGGATACTTGGAGATTTAGCATGCTGAAAACAACCATGGCAAAACTGTTGGAAATTTTACTGCAAGGTGCAATTGAGTTGTCCCTTACTCAAACCAAATATTGCTCTGTCATAGTGTAAAATGAACCCTCACTCTCCAAATCTGAACTGAGATCTTAAGCTGAAAATACACTAAAATTTTCTGAACTGAAAATTGAAACTGAACCTTTATTGAAAACTTTAAATTTGAAGTGAAAATTTCAAATTAAAACTGACTATACATGCTGAAAAAGATGCTCAACTGTGAGCTTATTCTGACTTCCTACCTACTCTAATATGTCAAATTCTTTGCTCAATTCGGTAATAGAAAAATGCCAGTAGAGCCACTCCAACAAATGGTTGAACAATTTTACTCCTTCACTTTGCTTGAAATCAGTCAATGACAGAAAATATGGCAGCCTCGGAAAACAATGTGGCCTTTCATCTTCAAGGTGAAAATATGGCTGCAAATTTAAACTGAAAAACCTTTCCACATATTTACCTACAGGGTCATAAAAAGCATGACATCTTTCAAAAAATTCTGTTATTGGTTTGTCATGATAGGGCTGCCCCAACTGTAAAATTTCTTGTACATTATCCACCCATTCTTCAAGGGAGTCTTGAATGGAGTTCTCTGGACAACTTTCAAGTGAAATATCAACAACTTCATCAGAATTCTCAGAATTTAAAACTTGATCTTCTACACGCAATCCAACAAAAAAATCATTTTTTTCTTCAACAAAATCAAGTGAAATAAATTCTTCTTGACACCAAAATTTTGAAAATGAAAGGCATGAAGAACAACTTGACTGAGATGACTGATCTTTTTTCTCATCAAATGAGATCTGACAAAACTGCTGCACATGTTCCACATCAAGGCCACTACCATCTTCACTTTCAGCCAAAAGAGAAACTACGCTTTGAAAGTTTTCATGAGTGTTATGACAACTAGCTTTTTCTATGACTTCTTCTCCTTCACTTAATTCAACAGGGATTTTAGCTTGACTCTCAAAAGAATTTGAGATAGCATTTTTGTCTTCAATGTCTAAATCAGAAAATGGACAAGGAGCAGAGACAATTGATTGGCTACTTTCATCACTAACTTGGTTATATAAAGAATGGCAAGAGGGCTACAAACTTTCCTCATATTTAGGCAAGGGAACATGGCTTTCAACAGTGTGTTGTCTTTCTTCATTCACAATCAAAGGAGAAACTAGTATTTGCTTGGGATTGTCTTGAGTGTCATGGTACTTATTTTGCATTTCTTTCTTATGGAAGGGATTTTCATGCAACATTTCTAAAATCTCTTCATCCATAAACTCATCACTACCATAAATGTCTTCCAAATCTTCAATGAAACCTTTAACATGCATGCAGCAATCATGAACTAGTATCAAGGAGGGGTACTGATTTCTAAAATGCCCATGAAATGCTATGTGAAAATCTTCAAGGGAAAACAAACTTGTTGATGGTAATCCCTCATACCATGAATTTGCATTCTCTTCTAATGTTGCCATAAACATTTTCATCAAATAGTCCGTAGGCAATCCAATTCCAAGCTTATGTATATGCATATGAAATTTAAGCAAATGAACAACAACATCATCTCCTTTCTGATCTTTAAATTTAGGTAAACAGGTTTGCCAATCTACTTTAGGAATAAGATTTGGAAAACCAGAGATGTGAGCTAAGTTCATAGGAGCATACCTTCTTGATAATGTAGCCATCTTGAAAAACTGGAGCTGCAAATTCTGATTTAAGACTTAAGAGACCAGCCTGTGAAACAATGAAACATTGGATTTCTTTGATGTGGAGTTGCCATGGGACTTTCAACATCTCAATTCTGATATAAGGTCACTGATCTTTCCAGTGGAGTCACCTTCATACTAGAATTTTGATGAGTGGAGTCACCAGGTGAATGATACAACCTTCTCAATGCTTGACTGCTGTTCACCATCACCATTCAGATTTGAAATCTTTGTCATTCTCCCAGCGATGATAAGACAATCAATCCCCAACAACGGCGCCAATTTGTTAACACCCAAAATGACCCCTTACGTTGTGGAGAGGGCAGTCTAGGGTAACTACTAACCAATCTTTGGCTTATGCTTCTAACCTAACACAAGCAGAGAGAGATCTCTCTATAAACTCATGAAAAACTGGAAATCATCAAGATTGTCAATAATGAAGAAACACACCAACTTTCATATTCAAGATATTCAATCAAAACAGATATAGAAGATCGGATTTCTGTTGGAAACAAAGATAGTTTAAACATTGTTTGGAGAGAAAATCATAAGACTATTGGGCAATGGAGTAAAAAGATGAATCATAGAACACATAACAATGTAGCTGCATAAGATATCTAGATAGAGGCAAGGTAGCCACCCACGCACAGTCAAAGAGCTTTAATTGGTGAAACATAAGAGGAATGAACAGTCCTTTGATGTAAGGCATACAAAGATGAATCCTACACCAACTTTAGCAGAAGTTAATTATGAAATGCCTGAAATGAAATGAACAGGGCACCATTAATGTGAATCCCATTCAGATGCTACACTTATCCAAGCATGAGAGAAATTAACAGACTTGAATAACAGAGAAAGAGATACAAATTAACATGGGAAAAGAAAAGACAGGCTACAAGAAAGATAACACAGGAATCTCTACAAAATCCAGCTTCAACACTGCAAATGTATTCAAGAAAATGTTTCAAAACACAACCAAGCTCCACCAGGCCTCATCCAGATGATTTTCCAACCTATTCTTCTTCTATTACATTCAATTTATATATCTATTCATCCCTAGGGTCAAGCTATCTCAGTAAGAAGTTGTTACAACAACATTTGACACCTATACAGAGAGATTCAACAACTTCAGAGTCGGTTTCAACAAATCTTGAACAGTTTTGGCCGCGGACAGTTGAAAAATGCCTCTCGGTACGATGGCTGTATATCCCAAACGGTGATAGATGTGTAAAAATTGAAAGAGGTGTTTGTATATTGGTCCATTATAAAGAAAAACGTCTTCCAGTTTCCTTAGATTCACCTCCCGTTGGCCAGGATCTGCTCCGGAAAAGGATGACTCACACAGAAAACACAAAAAATGGAAAATTACCCTCTACAAAACCCTTTTATTCTCTTAAACCGTGACACCTGTGCAGATTCGGAGAGAGGTTTTTGTAGATTGGTCTATTTTGGAGAAACTCCTCTCTTAGTTTTCCGAAATGCCTTCTGGTTTGGCCGAGACAGTTGCTGCAAAATGATGACAGAAACCGTCATTTTTAGTAAAAAACAAGCCCGCCCTTCATTGAATTTCGAATTTGGCTTGTCTTCTTGCAAATTGAATTTGGGGACTTGGGTGCTGAAGTGGCGGGTGTATCGATTGACATGTAAACTTCCTAGGTGACGGTTTTTATCTTAGCAAAAATCTGGTGCTAACAGCGGGAAGACTATATTAATATTTTGAAAATTTCGATTTTGCAACCCGAAATCCGAAACCCGAAATTTCAGATTTCAGATTGCAAAAATTCGTTAGGTCAATAAATTTCTTTGTGTGTTTCCGAAACCCACAACCCGCAAATTGTGGATTGCGGGATGTGGAAAATGCTATTTCAATTTTATATGTTGTTTTTATTTCCGAATCCCAAAACCCGAAATTTCAGGTTGTGGATTTCAAAAACACGTTTTTTCATTGTGCTGCAATTTGTAAACCCGCAACCCGCAAATTGTAGATTGTGGATTGTGGGAATTTTGAATAAAGTTTGACAATAAAACTTATGAACCCGATCCCGCATCCTATAGGGGCTAATCTCAGCCGTTTGTTTCTTTTAAAATTATGGTCCAGATTTGATCCGACCAAAAAACGATAAATATACGATTTTTCCTATTTTTTCTTTATCATTTTTACTGTCGGAAATTCACTCTGCTACGTGGATTTTACTATCGATTTCTTACCTGGGTCATCCTCACGATTTTGCAGTTATTTTCAGGTTGGTTGTTTGTCAATTTCATATTTGCTATTATAATTTTCCTATTTATGGTTTGGTTTTGATTTTTGTTTTATTTATTTATCAAAATTTCGAATCTTCCCCAAAATGTGTTGGAATACTCGCTCTAAGACACTTCACATGGACTCATTAACCAAAGACCCCAATTTTGGTATCTTCTTAGACACCAACGAGAGGGTCATTGAAACCTACCAAATGGACTAGGCCAAAATCTATTCAATTTTTTATAATGATGACCTTTCTGACATTAAGGAAGACAGACCTGCGTATGAGAAGATTAGGGCTTCTCAAATCCATGCCATTGCTGCTCGTCCCACTGTCCTACCTTACATAAACCCTGTTAAATGGATTGTAGAAAATGCTAACCCAAAAGACCAGTCATTCAATGACACTATCGAGTCGCAATTGACAACCTTTCGTCCTGAATTCTTTATCAGGGATTTTGCTCTTAAGCCATCTGTACAAACCCTTAGCCCTGAATTCATAACATCCTCCAAAACTAGGTATAATTTCACAGAGATGATGAAATCATGGATGATTAAACCTAGCAATTTTGTGTGAATGGCTGATAACCTCTATCTGATTGCTTGGTTTAGAGAACCTTACTCTTTATTGGCAGCCATGTTATGCAGGCTCTTTGGCCTTCCCAATTGTTCAGTTTTCAAAGCCGAATGGGCTCCAATATCTCATCATGTCTTAACAACCGGTGAATCCTTTCCTTGGGCATCTATCCTGTCTTCAAAACTTAAAACAACAATCCAAGATTATCAGAAGGCCCCTGCCTTGAGAAATCCACACTTCTTCTTGTCAGCTTTCATCCTTGATGTCTTTTTCTGTGAGTTCCAATATCCTAACTTGGGATGGAATTGGACCCCTGAAGCTCCAGCAGTTCATATATATCATGTTGCACTGTGGGAAAGTAATAATGTGCCCCTTCTCTATGACATTTGTGACCATTTCATGGGCACTATTTATTTCAAGATATTTAAACAGGAAGCTCCCACCTTTTCAGCTGATGCTAGGACGTTCATCAATACAATTGTTGATTGGTATGTTTACGAGTCCTTTTCATATATCAAAGTCTGGGGAAGTGACATTGTTCGCCTTCTTCCTAGAATAGTGCTTGACAGGTTGGTCATTCAAGAATTTTCCTATCAAACTTTCATTGGTGGTGTCTACAGGAAGCTCACTGGTCCCAAAAAGAGGGGTTGGCTTAAATTCTCTTTAAATATTAGGCCATTAGTCATCCCCACGTCAACTTAGGCTACAATGCTTCATGATCAGATGGCTCCTTTGAAGTTGGGTAAAGCTCCCAAAAGGAAACATGATCCTAAGAAATTCCTTAATGCACATTTTAAACAATATCATATGAATATGGATTATGTCCATGAGGAACTACTAGATGATTCTATCTACCAAGGAGTGAACACATTTTCTGAGGTTTTGGCTAGGGCCAAGAGCATAGAAGAACAACATCAAATTATGGCATACCAGAAAGAAATTAAAACTGAAGTCTATAGGAAAAAACGATGGAGATGAATCTAATTGAGCAAGTGAGAAGAGATAAAGAACACAAGCATCTCCAGCAGGCTAATCCGCCTCTTATGCTTACTTATACAAATGGAGATAAAGGTAAATCTCCCATGGAGAATCCTCCTCAGGTGAAAACAACCAAGCAGGTTAAAGATTTGTTGCATATCTCTTGTCATTTGCAGCAGGAGTTAGCAAACCTGACTTCAGTATTGAGCACTCAAACAGTTGAACCTCTTAAGTTCATTGGGGATGTTCAAGTGACTGCTGCAACTATACAGGTAGCTAATGATTTGATATTGGCCGAGGTCAACCTAGCTAAAAGACAGAAAATTCAGATCCCTACATCACAGGTTCCTACTATTGATCTCATTGATAGTGATGTTGATGATGGATCCAATCCTCCAGTATCAGTGACTGAAGAAGTCACTCAAGAAGTGACTGAAGAAGTCACTCAAGAAGTGACTAAAGGAGCAACTTAAGAAGTAATTGAAAAAGTGACTGAATATGTAACCAAATATTCACAAGCAGTTACAGATTTGCTTGATACTATTGAGATGGATCATTCTTTTTCACATCAATAGGTATTGGAGGCGACAACTACCCCTGACATCACAACTTCATCACCATTGTTGTCATCTATTCATGATCTTTCTGTTTTTTCCCCAGGGGTTATCCCACCATTTTCTATATCACGAATCTTTCATACTTTGACTTCCAGATCCATACCATTTTCAGATAACATTGTCTTTTTTTCAATCCCCCCATCTATTATTGCAGAGGTCTAGTATTCGACTGTCCCTCAGTAATTACCCATACCTACTCTATCATTACCCACTGTGGATGAGCCACCCTCAATTCCCTCCTCATCATCACCTACTAATGATGATCAAGTTCCACTTTCTGAAGCTTTCACTTCCATCCCTTCTCCAACCATGGTCCCATCAGTTCCTCAGACTATCTCTACCCCCTAACTATTCCTCAAGTTACCTTGCCTATACCCAATCCCATGGTAACTCAAACTCCTTTATTGATTTCAACAGAAAATGTCATCTCAATTACTTCTGAAATAATAACTGAATATGAAGATGATGTGGTAGTCCCCCTTGGACATTATTTCTATAGTAAGGAAAATAAGGCAGTGGTAAAAAGGGGTAAGAAGAGGAGTAGGGATCAAGGTGGATTAGAGGTATCTGTTCCGAATCAAATAGTATGGGATCAGCAAACCAATGACCCTCAGATAGGAGAAATTGAGACAACCACAGCCTTAGGAGCATTCGTTGGTGCAAACCTTGATTCAATCCATATACTGAATAAGGAGATTGATTAGAAGAAGGAGGAATTTGAAAGGCTTGAAGAGGAGTTTGTAAAGACCAAAGAGGAACATGAAAATTATGTTTCTGATCTTAGGAGGATATAGGAAGACAGGTTGGGAGATTTGGAGTGAAGAAATACCTCTCTTAAGGATGAACTTCGTGATGTACAAGCTGACAATTCTACTAATAATCAGAAGATAGCCTCAGTGCAAAAGGAATGTGAGGATGCAATTGCAAGTGGAGCCTCTTCTACTTTCTTTAAGTTGTCATCCCATGAATTTAAGGATTTGTCCCTCTAGGTCAATGAAGAACATCATAAGTTGCTGGAGAAATTATTTTGCACTTTGGATGAGATTAAGGAGACTCATATAATTTTTGGTAAGATGTATGGCACCCTTGAAGAGCATAAATCCAAAGGGCTACAAGCTTCTCAGGAAAGTCAAAATATTAGTGAGTGGTAGAGATATATAAAGGACACACCAGAAGGCTTCCCCATTCTTAAAAGTTTTCAGTTTAAGAAAATTAGAGCTGCGTTGAACACTTGGCAAGATTTGAATGAGTTAGTTGAGGATATTCTGAAGAAAGCACAGGCTATATGTAGCAGGTGATGGTATGCAATAGATAACATCATGGAGATTATATAGTTTGATGTTATGGAGCTCATTGAATATTCTTTCCCGCCTAAGTTGAAGGTTGAGCAAGTCGAACGCAGGTTTGAAGAGGCTAAGGATAAAATTCAACATCTTGAGTAGGTCAACGTTGATGATGTGGAACAACTGATTAGGAAACCGGTCAGCATAGAAGGAAAAATCCACATTTACACTCGCATTTGGTATAGCTAAGAATGAGATGGAAACATTCAAATGTAATTCCTAGCTGGGGCTAGAGTCAGCTAACTATCCGAATGTGGATGAGTTGTTAGAGATTTGGGACAAATGGCAAGTTTTCTAGGCCATTAGTTTATTTTGATTTTGTAATCCGAGTTTGTGGGAATTTATCCTTTGTATCATTATTTTGTAACTCTTATCTAAAAGAGATGATCTCTCATAGTGAAGGATGATGGAATTTGGAGACAAAATCTGCAGGAGAGGCTGGAGATGCTCTGTTTTGATGCAATCTTGTAATTTCTTACAGACTGTCATTAAATACAGTAAAGTTATTTCCAGATCTACTTTTGTTTATTTGATCAAGTTTATTTCATGAATGTGATTTTTATCCAAATTGCTTATCTAATGTTGTTTTAATCTTTTGCAATTCATTAAGCACTATGATATGTAGTTATGGTTTATCATTGCTTATGATCTATGTGTTCATAAAATTTAATGAGATTTTATTCAAATAAAACTTTTATCGATTTCTGCAAATGGTTTATTCAGTAAATCACAATTGATGTTAATTTTTCAATTAACATATCAGTTACAGGTTAGGCCTTTAATACTGTTGATGCCTCGAGGATGCAGGGTAAGTGCGAGATGCTGGAATGGGTTCCAAGGCACACAACAGGGGATGAAAACCCATCCAAAGGCTTTGAAAGACCCTGCGCAAGGGAAATTCTATCCTCGAGCTGTTTGGTGTGGTAATCACCCACGGATATTTGGCCTCCGTTGGCACTCTATGAGTAATCAGGGTTGATCGATAAGATCAGTTTCCCATTTTAGGGAAACAAAAGGGGTGGAAAACAGTTAGAAATTCTAACTAAGCTTAATTAGAAAAGAAACTAATCTTAAGTCAGATCTATTCTAACATGGAAAGCTGAATGTTTATGCAGATCAACCTTGAAGTATGAGAGAGCAAACGGTCTGTCACCTTTAACAGAAATGCCTTTAAGTGCGATATTTACTGACTTAAATTATGATTTATTTGATGAAAATTAAACAAAGTAATCTAAGCTTTAAAACCATCAAGATATAACCTGTTATCTCTTTGTTGATTGAAAAATCAACAAATGATAAAATGTACATATGTGTGATCAATTGTAGAAATCGATAAAGAAAGTAATTAATCAAAGAAATTTAATTAAATATATCCATACACACATCAGTTATACAGAAAAACCCATACAACATATCTATGTATTCATTATATATTCAACAAGAGATCAAATGCACAAAGGATGACAATCTAGAACATAAATCAGGAATCCTTAAAGAAATTTAAGTAACAATCCGAAGATGGATCCGAAAACAACATTATTGTATTAAGAATCCCTGTACCAAAATTACAATGACTATAACCACAGAGTATCTTCAGTCATATCTTCTGCCGAATTATAATTCCAAAATCCCCCAACCCCCATTCTAAGAGAAACTTTCCTCCTTTTATACTAAATTTACATTGGAGTTCAAAAAGGAGAGATTCAAAAAGGAGAGATTACACAATTAGATCTAATTAAAGATCCAGGAAATCTTGCCATTTTTCATAAATATCTAACAATTCATCTACATTTGGGAAAATGATAGATTCCAAAGATAATTGAGCGTTGCATGTGCTGTTCTCCATATCATGCTTCGCTAGCTTGTGCCAAATACGTAGATACATAAGAATCCTCCCTTCCATGATGATCGGTTCTTTGACCAAACGAACTACATCTTGAATGCTGACTTGTTCCAAATCCTGAATCTTCTGTGCCAAATCTTCACATCTGGTTTCAAGTTCTTTAAGCCTGCATTTTGGTGGCAGAGCTTCCAAAATAGGATTCATGAGTGGCAAACCCAAGTCATTCATGATGTTGTCGACTATGTACCATCGACTGGTGCAGGTGTCCTGTGGCTTATTAATGATTTCCTCAGTGGATACATTCAAATCAAGCCAGGTGTTCAAAGATGCCTTGACTTTCTTCATCTAGAAAGTATTAAGGATTGGGATGTCCTCTGGAACATTCTTGATATACAATTGCCATTGACTGATTTCTTCTTCAGCTTTACAAGCTTGGAGTCTTTTTTCCTTCTGTTCTTCAAGAGTAGAAGACATCTTAGAAAAACTGATGAAATTTTCCCTGATCTTATCTAAGGCAATATATAACTTCTTCAGTAATCCATGCTGACTCTGATTCACTTCAAGGGCTAAATTTTTGAGGTCACAGGGTGAGAACTTGAGAACATTGGAGGAAGCTGCACTTGCAGTTGCATCCTCAACCTGCTTTTCCAAGGAGGCTATCTTAATGAGATCAATAGAACGTTGAGACTACAAAAAATTGAATTCAGTAAGAAGAGTAGCATTCCTCTGTTCTAGATCTTGTATTTTGTCAACCCAAGTTTGCCTAAGGTCAGCCATATCAACATAATGTTTGTCTTTTATTTTAGTGAACTCTTCTTTCAGGTTTCTGATTTCTTCCTCCTTGAGGTCAACTTCTTTGTCCAAAACCTAGACTGAATCCCAGTTAGCAGAGGCAAAATCCCCTAAGGCTGTTGCTGTTTCAACTGCTTCAATTCTTGGGTTATTAGTTCTGGGGTCCCATATCACCTGATCTGGTTCATGTGCTTCCAAACCACCTTGGGCTTGACCCCTCTTCCTGCTTCTTTTAACTATCGCCTTGTCATCTTGACGATAGAAAATATCTCCAAGAGGAACCACATCTGTATCTGTATACTCAGTAATGGACTGTGTAGGAACAAAAGTGAAACTAACTGTAGAAATCAAAGAAGGTGTCTGTGTGACAACATAAGTGGGGATATGTAGAGTAACTTGAGTGGTAGCTAAAGGCATACAAATGACTTCGGAAGCTGATACACCTTTGTCTGGGGAGGGAAGTGAGACAAAGACTTCGGAAAGTGGAACCTGAATGTGACCACTGACTTCTGGGAGAGGAAGTGGGATCTGATCTTTACTAGGTGAGCACGTAGGAGAAACCTGGGAGGATGCATCGATGGAGGTTATTAATGGATCAGTTGTAGATGATTGCGGAGAGATAGCCAAAGATTGGGGTTCTGTAGTGATAGATGGTGAAATGGAAAAAGAGACTGAATGTTCAGGTAATGAAGTAGTGGAGTTGTTGAGGGTATTAAACAAGTGGGATAATGTAAATGGAAGTGTTCCTCCCAGGGGCATAGTAGAATTTGGCTGAACAGATGGCAACATAATCACTGATGATGTGATACCAAGGGCAACATTAAATTCCAGCATTGACTGTTCAGGGAAAGACTGATCCATATCAATGTTATCCAACAATTCAATATCATACTTAGTATCTCCAGTAACTTCTTCAACTACTGGTACTGGGGAAGGTGAAAGTATTTCTTCATCACAGTCAATTACATCCACAATGGAAACCTGTGATGAGGAAGGCATGACCTTCTGTCTTTTAGCTGGGTTAGCCTTGGTTATGACCAATTCATTATCTTTTGGAGTGTTTGGAGTAGAGAAGTGATCATCCAGTGTACCCGGTGGATGAATTTTATCCACAGGCTTTGGGGGTTCCAACAGCTGAGTTTGCAACATTGATGACAATTGTGCCATTTTCTATTTGGATTCACGGCCTATCTGCAACATGATTTTAGCTTCTTCATTAGCTTTCTCTTTAGATAGATCCCCTAGAATAGCTTTACCTTTGTCTCCATCATGACTGGAGGGCGAAGGAGGATTGTTAGATTTCTGAGCTTCTTTCTCTTCCCTGGTGTCAGAGAGAAAACCACAATTTTTGATACTATAGAATGTCATGTTGTTCTTGAAAGTCCTTTGCTTTGGCCAAGACTTGAGAAAATATGTCTACCCCCTAATATATGGAATCATCGGGGATTGACTCATGTGTATAGTCAATCTTCATGTGAACTTTCTTTAGGTGTGCATCCAAGAACTTCTTAGGATCATGTTTCCTTTTCGAGGCAACCCCTAATCTCAGAGCAGTTATCTGATCACCCAGACTTACAGCCCAGGTTGATGTTGGGATGACCAATTGACCCAGATTCAGAGGAAACTTAGGATAGTTTTTCTTCTTGGGTCCTACAAGTCTCTTGTACATACCATCAGCGACAGTTTGAAAAGAAACCTCATGTATTACCATCCTGTCTGGCACTATTCTAGGCAAGAAATGAACTGTTTCACTTCCCCAGATTTTGATGTATGAAAAGTACTCACCTACATACCAGTCACCCATTGTGTTGATAAAAGCTTTGGCATCCTCTGAGAATGCAGGTGGTTGCTGCTGGAAGATCTTGAAATAGATGGTACCCACAATAGAGTCACAGATATCATATATCATAGTTGAAAAATTCCCTTCCCATAGTGCTGAATGGTATATGTGTATAGGTGGATCTGAAGGGGTCCAATGCCAACCCAAATTAGGGTATTGGAACTCTGAGCAGAAAACATCTAGAACATATGCAGATAAAAAGAAGGGTGTCTTCTTATGAGCTGGTGCCTTTTGATATTCATGGATGGCATTTTTTAATTCGGCTGACAAGATAGAGGCCCACGGAAAAGACTCACTTGTAAGTAACACATGATGTGCTATGGGTGCCCACTCTGCTTTAAAATGAGAACAGTTGGGTTGACCGAAAAGCCGACAAAGCATGGCTGCAAGTAGAGAAAAGGTTTCCTTGAACCAGATAATAGGATAAAGGTTATCCAACTTAGGTATAGAGGCATTAGGCTTATGAATCCAATACTTAATCATTTGGTCAAAATTATACCGGGTTTTGGACGATTGTATGAACTCAACAAAGAGGGTCTATACGTAGGGTTTCAGAGCAAAAGCTCGAACAAAAACCTCTGGGCAAAAATTGGTCAATTGACAACCCGTACTGTCATTAAAAGAACGGTCTTTCACATCAGCATTCTCAATTATCCACTTAACTGCATCTGTTTAGGGTAAGACAGCAAGGCATGCAGCGATGGCGTGAATTTGGGAAGCCCTAATTTTTGTCATAGATTGGTCTATCATTCTCAATATGGGAAAGGTCATCATTATAAAAAATGGCGTATATCCTAGACCAATCCACCTGGTACGTTTCAGTAACTCGTTCAATGGTGTCAGAGAGAAAACCAAAATTTGGGTCTTTGATTAGGGGGTCTTTGTATGACGATTTGGACCGTGTATTTCTCGACATGGTGGAAGAGCTTTGCAATATCTGATTAATACAGAAAATCAAATGAAATTCAAACTAGAAATAGCAAAATTGCAGGTTAAGAGCTTAAGGATAATAGTGGACTTACCTGAAATAACCAACAAACTGAAAAACGGCACCTGACACACAATCCATAGTAAAACGATAATGCGACAATGTAATTTCTTCAACAGTTAAAATGTAAAACTAAAAGGTAAAAAACCCTATTAATTACATTTACCAAAATAAAACCAACCATACGATCATAACAAATGGACGACTAAGATTCACCGCAACAGGCATGGAATTGGGTTTAGGTATGTTGACGAAACTTTTATTCAAAGGTTTCGCAGGATGAAAATAGAACGTAGGGATTTGTGGGTTGCATGTTGACAAAAAATGGAAGTGGGAGGAAAGATTACCGAAAGCCGAAAACCGACCATCCAGGTAGCAGGCTTCGGGAACGTAAAACTGTGAGGAAGAATAACCATTCCGACAGCTAAAAACCGACTATGCGGGCGGCGGGCTTCGGAAAAATTAACTGTAAATAACCATCCTGAAGGCCGCATCCCAAAAATACAGGTTGTGGGTTTCAGGAAGACACACCAAATAAATGAAAAAATCGCAATCCCGAAAGCCGAATGCCTCCATTGCGGGGTTCGGGTTTCGGGGTGATTATTTCTTAATCTTATTAATGAATGACCCCGCAATCCGCACCTGTCGGGTTGCGGGTTTCGAAATTCGCAAAACCAAAACTAAAAACACAATAGCCCCGCAATCTGCACCTGTCGGGTTGCGGGTTGCAGGTTCTCTAAATTTTGAGTTTCGAGATGATGATGACAGTCAACAAAATACACAAAAGTTTGGCTCTTTTTAGAACGAAACATGCTTTGGAAGGAACAATCAAACCCTTACAAACAAGCAGACCAAACGCATAGGTGAAGAATTTCGGAGCTAAGATCAAAATCGAATAATTACAAGATAATTCACCCAAATACCTTTGCATTTATCTAGAAATGGGGTTCCCTTGCTTAAGTGAAGCATGGGATCTGTTGTTCCCACAACAAATACATAACAAACCTCAATTTTCCATTGGTTAATTTCAATTGATTAAATGTAACTTGAGCAGTTAAGTCATTGATCTCTTTCACATTTTTGTTTAATTGATGAATGTCTTTTCTTATTTCCATATCAAGCTAATCTGCAATTATCTCAAACACACCTTTTAGGATAGATCTAACCTAGTTTAGATTCTTACAAGTAGATTTTTGTTTACAGACCTTTTACACTTTGTTTTCTTGATTAGAAAATTGATCCTTTGGATCACAACTCATCTACTCATAGAGTGCCAGCGGAGGCCGAATATCCGTGGGAGATTACTATACCAAATAGGATGGGGATAAAACTGTCCTTGCGTAGGACCTTTTGAAGCCTTTTAGTCTAGGTTTTCCCCCTCTATTGAGAGCTTTGGAACCCATTCCAGCACTTTGCATACCATGCACATCCGAGGCCTCAACACTTTTCCAATGCTTTTCCTACTTTTCCTACTTTTGGTCGTTGTTTATGCTTTTGGATGCTTTATGTCTATATTTTTCTAACGAGACAACTCATCTCCCTTATCCTCATCCAATGCGCTGTCCTCGGCCACCTAATCCATTGAAAACTCATAAATAATTATTAGAAATATTAAATAGAACAAAATTTATGCGCTCCATAAATGATTTATTTACATAAGGTAAATATTTGGTCAAAATTAACCCCCTTAGTAATTTATTTAATTATTTTCCACTAGGACCCATGGACGTTGAATGAGTTAGTGGTTGACCATGGTTCCCTTATGGGGGGACATTACAGTCCTCCCCACCCAAAAATGTATTTTTCTCAAGCAATTGAAAACATGGGTGATGAAGAACATGTGATCTGCTCCAAAATATTTCCACAGGACTATCTCAGGAATCATATGAATAAATTATCCATAATAGATGACCACACTTATGACTTCATAATGTTCTTCTTGTATCATATTATTCAATGGATCACATACAAATTTGTGTTTAGAAGACTCTACTACTATCTAAACTTCCCAATCAATTGACTCTTCTATCAAAGGGTGAAATGCATCCGCTACTACATTCTTTTCCACTCCCTTGTATGCAAAATCAGAACTATGGACACATTCCTCCCTTTCCCATTTGAAAATATTCTCAACTATTTTGTTTGGTGGTCTACCAGGAGGAAGGTTCCCAAAACAATTCTCATGCCACCTTCTTCCACCTTGGTTAGTGTAAACATAAAGTGTCGTTTTTCCATCATAAAAGTTCCCATGTAGGAAACTAAACTAGTGCTTCACTTGGATAGACTTTTGGAAGTTTAGACTGACTCTCCCTCTAGGATCCCATTGATCCTGCTACATTCCTCTAAACATTTTGGTCCCCTGGAACAACTCATCATTCCAAAAGATACCAGGATCCCATAAACATATTGATACTACATTACTATCAATGCCTCTTAAAACACTTACTATTTGATCCAATATGATCTATATCTTCTCTTGTTCCTTCAAATATATTTCTTGCATTGTTGCATCCAAATTTCCATGAATTTAATTTATTCCTCTATCAAGTGGCTTGCCCTGTGGTTAGTCTCCAAAATCCTTCTCATGATTTCAAAGCAATCCTTTGATGTCTTCATGGTGTAGTGAAACATCTATGGTGGTGCCTCAAGTGGGGATGAGGCACTCAACAACCAATTCAATGTCTCCATGCCTCAATATTAATCTCATACTATGTGAAGACACCACTTGATTAGGATACGTGTTGATGCCTTGTAGAACTATCTACTTCCCAATAGAATCTTTGAAACTTATTTGAGGCACCTGATAATTCATTAAATTATCTCCAATGGAGTACAACCATTGTACTCCCAACATCAAATTAGTGTCAGCAACATTAACAAGATAAAAATTATCTGTTAAGGTATAATATCATATGGGGTGAAAATGTGAAGCTGGGAAACACTTTTATGACAAAGGGTTTTTTCGTTGACACATGTTGAGACAGCCAATATTTATAGGAAAAATATATTTAAAAATTGTATAGACTGCATCTATTACTATACTTGACTCTCTAAAACTATTTTAGTCAAAACAGATTACTAACTATGAAAATGTTGACGTCAACATGAAAATGAAATTTTCAAAAACAGGCAAAATTGTTACCCATATGGTTACTTGCATATTTGGAATCCATTTAGTGCAATCCATGGAGTTATAACATGGTATGATGACTGTGAAACCTTCAAATGTTTTAGTAGGTAGCTTCCTTCTCTCCACCAATGTTGAATCAATGAAATTATGAGTGGCACCTCCATCAAGCAAAATTAAAACTCTTTTTCTCTTAACCACTCCCTTGAATTATAGAATGTTGAATGCAGGTACTCTTGTCATGACTGCAATATTGCCACTTGCTGGTGATAGTTGTTCTTCACCCACTGTCTCATATCCACCATTTGTTCCGACTGGTGCTTCCTCATCTTCCTCCTCAGACTCGCACTCTGAGAAGACCTGAATATAATGTTCCTTTCCCTTAGCACACTTGTGTCCTAAAAACACATGGATTTTGGCATTAGAAGCATATATTCCTCCTTCGTAACTCATCTGCATCTTTGATAATATTGTTCCTTTCAAAAAACTTCTAGTTGGACGCTTTTGAAAGGATCCCTTATTCTCGAGCCTAGGAGGGAAGCTTGTATTAGGTTGGAATGTAGTTTTAGGAACAGCCTCTTGAAGATATCTGTATTTATTCATGGCATCGTACAATGTTGCAAGTCAGTACCAGTCCCTTAAGTGGCTCTGCTAGTCCTTCTGTAAACAAAAGAACCAAGCGAGCTTCAGATATATTAGTAACCATGATTGTAACTTTTGAAAATATAAAATGTATGCCTCAGGAGATCCAATTTGCTTCAATTGAGAAACATCTCCAAATGGCGTTAGGATCTCTCCTATCAAACCTAGTCACCAGCCTTCTTGTAAACTCCTCATAGGTGGTTACAGTATCATGGCCAAAATTTCTCAAACCATTCAAAACCACCAGTCATTGGCCTCTCCTTCCAAATATAATGTAGTCATTTTAATGGCATCTCTTTCAACCATAGGATTCAATTGAAAGTAAGTATCAATCTTTTTCACACATGAGATATCAGTGCATTTAGAGGATCCATCAAAATGGGGAACAAAGATCTTACCAATGGTTCTCTACAACTCAAAATTTTGAGAGGACTGAGTGGGAATTGTGTGACATCCTCTTGATTTGAATTTTTCTTGGTAGTCACAGTACTCCTTGAAGGTCAAATGTGTCTTGCAATATTCACCCAAAGCCATTTATTCTGCAAGTCAAACCTCCAAGGGTTCAACTACTTCAAATTGCATCTCAAGTTCTTCAATTCTAGGTGCAAGGAACTTGGGAAGAGTAGGCCTTGGAAAATCCTTGAATTCATTTTCTCGATTGTGTGGCTCTGTCTTGGAGAAGATTTACTCTTTGAAAATTTTCTTGTCCTCCTGATGAGAACCACTCCTTCTACAATCACCATCTCTCTTGTCAACAATTATAGACAATATTTTTTTTGGTTTCTATTTGCACTTGGGGGTGAATGTTTTCATAACCATCAACATGCTTTGAGAAAACAGGTCCTCCTCTTCTTTACTCTTACCACTCTCCGCCATGATTGATTTCCCTCCTTGAATCTAGATTTTGTGGAACAAATTTCTTCTTCTTCTACAACTGGATATTCCAGACCTCTCCTCTTAGGGGATGCATTTCACTTTGGACTCATCGAATTTAATCACAAGCAGGTTCAAAGGATGATGCCCTGATACCACTGTAATGTACCCAAACCCCTAGTAGGCACACTAACTCAAATATAATAGATTGGACACACAGAGGATAGGATTGGCACACTTAAAAAACTAAAAATAAGGTGGAATTAAGGTCTTTACTTAAGCAGTTGCACATTCAGGAGTGCATCATGCATGGGTCGATCCTTTGGAAAATCCAAAGACTCTAAGGTAATATCCCAAGGACTTATGTGGAACCTCCACTGCTTCTGGTGTAGTACTAGAAGTAAATAATCCTTAGGTAAAATAATTTGACTATCCCCAACATTATATGGGCTTGATGTGAATTGGCAACAAAGATCAAACAGAAAAAATCCCAACTAGAAACAAAGAGTGAGCCTTGGACTATTGAAGGAGATAGTTGCAAGATGATTTTGAATGGACTCAAAGGATTCCTGAATTATTTTATGGGAGTTTGGATGGAATCCAATACATCATAATTAACTATCTGGACTTTCGGATCAAATATTAGAAGTACAATTGACAATTAAGATCAACAAAACATAAAACTAGTCAATTTTCCTTACTAGAGCGCAAGTAGTGAAAACAATGATTTAGAAACAACATTTAGTGGTCACAAATTATTCAATACACATCATATATGAAGTCAACCATATGGAATTGAATAGTAGAAGTATTTAATCAGGCTTTTAGATCTGCAAATGATAGTTTATTGAAGACAAACTTACAGAATGTCCATAGTCCTCGAGATTTTATAACATAGAATTAGTAATATTGCATATGAGAGTAAAATAAGGGTATTTTAATATTGGATCAGAGCCATGGTTAGGAAGGAACCATATTACAACTCACTAAATGTGCATGAATAGTTGCAATAGCTCACAGGGGGTACAAATGCTCAGTTCACCATCTTTAGTGGCCAAAACATAGCACAACTAAGATACTATTGCTATTGACTCTTCACATCCACTTGATATTCGAACATATCATGCTATGGATCAGATAAAACGTGCAATTAAAACTCTAATGGTTGCATTAAACTCTTTCAAGAATATTGGACATCTTCTTTGTCAAGCATATAATAGAAGTATCTCTCAACCTCTCAACTAGATCAAGGATTGCAAAGGGGCACATCACCTAATGTTGGCAAGGGGCACACCACCCAAGCCTATGAGATGCACATATCTCTCAATATGGATTGTCAAAATGACAAAACTATGTGAATGGGTGTGTGCATCATTCATTTATTGACCTCTATTATATTTTCTATCTGCCTTCTAGGAATTGCCATCTATGCAATTTGAACAATAGGTTCATGGATGTTTGTTTTGGAAAGTTTCTTTTACCTTGGACCTGCTTACCTTCATGAATGCACCCTCACTGGCTAAAATTATCCTCTATATCTTTCTTGTAGCTTTTCGTTGTATTTCTACTTTTACTAAACTTTCCTGAGCTTTATCTTCCAAAATTAGGAAAATTCTATCCTTTTTTCTTATTGCTATTTTTCTTGCTTTTCCTACATTTAGTTGTTGTTTTTGCTTTTGGATCCTTTCTGTCCATCTTTTTCTTAGGAGACAAATCATATGCCTTATCCTCATCCTGTGTGCCCTCTTGGGCCACCTAATCCATGGACACATCATAAATAGTTATTATAAATATTAAATAAAACAAAATTTATGCCATCCATAAATGATTTATTTACATAAGTTAAATATTTGGTCAAAATTAACCCCTTTAATAATTTTTCAAATTATTTTCCACTCGGACCAATGGAAGTTGAAGGGATTAGTGGTGGACCATGGTTCCCTCAGTGGGGGGACATTACAACCTCCCCCTTCTCCTCCTCCTTAGGCCCCTCCACCTCCCACTCTTGCTCTTCCTTCGCACCCTCCTCCTATTACCCTTACTCCACTCCTTCCTCCCCTTTTGGTACCACCTCGATCAGCTCCACTACCGCCATCACTACCTCTTCCCACCCCTTATCCTCCCACTCCCCCTCTGTTTTCAGGGACCACTACTCCTTCATTATTATCCACACCCCTCGTCCTCCTCCTTATCTTCCCCTACCTCCTCCCCCCTCCTCCCACTCCACCTCTTCCTCCCCATACACCCCTATTCCTCCTCATTTTCTACAACCTCCCCCTATCCACCTTCCCATCCCCCCCCTCCTTTACCTCTCCTCTATATCCTCCTCTTCCCAATTATGTCATCTACCTCTATCTCATCCTTATCCCCCATCCCTCCCTACCTCCATATACACCCCCTCCTTTGTTACCACCTCCCCATCCCACACCTCATCCACCTCTCCTCCATATCCTCCCCCTCCCCATTCTCCTATCCACATCTTCCTCCCCCTTAGCCCCCGCCTCCTTCTCCCTCCCCCATCTTTGTTCCCACCTCCTTCGCCTCCCCTCCTCTTCCTCTCCCTCCTCCACATTCTACTCCTCTCCTCCACCTATCCTCCTTAACCTATTCCTCATCTAAATGATCCTATTCCTTCACCCCTCCTCCTCCCCATCCCCCTCACTATCTTTCCCCTCATCCTCCACCACACCTCCTATTCACCTCCTCCATCCCCCTTCTTCTTCCTCGAGGGGCCTACTCTAAAAATCCCCTGTCCCCTACCCATCCTACTCCCCCTCCTCATCCTTTTACTCCTCATTTTTAATTACCTCCTCTCCTCTCCCTCCTCCCCAACCTCCCTCACCTCCTTCTCCACCTCTTCCTTCACCTCCTTCCTTGCATCCTCCACCTCCTTCTCCTCCTCCTCCTCCTCATCCCCACTCCTCCTCCTCCTCCTCCTCATCCCCACTCCTCCTCCTCCTCCTCCTCCTCCTCCCCCTAAAACTCCTACTCCTCATCTCCACATCCTCCACCTCCACCTCCCACTCCGCCTCCTCCTCCTTTCCCTCCTCCCCTCCCTCCTCTCGCACACCCTCCACCACTCACTCCTCTTCTTCCTCCTCCTCCCTTGATGACTATTTCTCCTCCCCTTAATCCTCTTCCTCCCCCTCCTCCTCCTCTCCTCCTCCTATTCTCCTTAACCTATGCCTCATCCCACTCAGCTAACTCCTCCACCTCTCCTCCTCCTCCTTTTCCTCCTCCTCCTCCTTGTCTTCCTCCCCCTCCTCCCCCTCCTCCTCCTCCTCCTTCTCCTCCTTCACCCTTTCTCATCCTCCTCCTCCATCCCCTCCATCACCTCTTCCCTCTCCTCCCTATCTTAACCTAGCCTCCTCCTCCTCCCCCTCACCCTCCTCACCCACTACCTCTCCTCCACCTTCCCGCAGACCATCCCCCTCCACCTCCGCCCACTCCCATCCTCGTTTCCTTAGGGATCTCCCTCCAGCCCTTCCCCCACTCACCTCCTCCTCTCGCCTCATCCACTTACATCCTTCTTCATCCATGCCTCCTATGGATCCCCTCCCCACCCTCTCCCTCCTCTCGCACCTCCTCCTCCACCTCTCCTCTTCATACTTCACCTCCACCATATTTTCTTTCTCCTCCTCTACCTCTCCTCCTACCCCTCCCTCCCCTCAAAATCCTCCTCCTCCTCCTCCCTCTACACCTCACAACCACATCCTCTATGTCTCCTCTTCTCCACCTATGCCTCCCCCTCCACCTCCCCTAAGACTTCCTCCTCCTCCTCCTCCCACTCCCCCACCCCCTCCAGTGCCTCATCATCTTCCTCCTCCTCCTTTGCCTCCTATACTCCACCTCCATCCCCTCCTCCCCATCCAACCACACATCCTCCTCCTCCTCGTCCTTCTCCTTGCTCCCACCCACTCCTCCTCCTTCTCCTCCTCCTCCTCGCACCCCCTCCCCTCCTCCTCCTCCTCCTCCTCCTCCTCCTCTCCCTATGAAACCTCTTCCCCCCTCCTCTCCCCTCCTAATCCTCCTCCTCCTCCTTTTCCACCTCCCCCTCCTCCACCCCACCTCTTCCTTCTCCTCCACCTCGGCCTCCTACCTCACCACATCCATCGCCACCTTCACCACCACATTTACTACCTTTACCCCGCCTTGTCCTCTTCTTACTCTCCCTCTGCACCCCCTCCTCCTCCTCCTCCACCCCATCATCACTCCCTCTCCCTCTCCCACCTTTGAATCAACCTCCACCTCCACTTAAACCCCTCCTCATCTTCATCTCCCTCCCCCTCCTCCTTCCCCTCCACCTCCTCCCTACACCCATCCAACCCATTCATGCGCTCCTCCCTCCCGCTCCTCCTCCTCCTCATTCTCCCCATCATTTTCCTCTCTCTCATTTCACCCCCCTTTCTCCCCCTCCACATCCTCCCCTTCCCCCTCCTCCTCATCCCAAATATCCCCTTCTTTCCTTGAAAACCACTTCCTTCAACTCCCCTTCCTCCTTCCCCTCCTCTTCCACCTACACATCTTCCCCCTTCTATCCATCCTCCGCCTCCACCACCTACTACCTCCTCCTCATCCCTATCCTCCACTTCTCCATTGAATCCCCTCCCATGCACTTCCTCCTCCTTTCTCCCCCCTTCCATCCTACTCCTCCTCCTCCTCCAACTTTGCAACCTCTTCCCCCTTCTCTCCCCTCCTCCTCCTCCTCCTCTTCCTCCACCTCCCCCTCCTCCCCCTCTTCCATGACCTGCATCTCCATCCCACCTCCTCCCTCTCCAAACCCATCACCACCACCTTTACTGCCTCTACCCCACCTCATCCTCTTCCTGCTCTCTCACTGCACCCCCTCCTCCTCCACCCCATCATCACTCCCCCTCAATATCCCCCCTTTGAATCCACCTCTACCTCCACCTAACCCCTTCCTCCTTCCTCTCCCTCCCCCTCCTCCTTCACCTCCCCCTCCTCCCTGCACCCATCCCACTCCTCCTTGTAATGACCCTTTTTTTAAATTTTACTAAAATGCCCAATTTTCCACTTTTTCCCCAATTTCGACCTTTGACTAGTTTTGATGCCTAGGTCCCAAATTTTCCCCAAATGATCCCAAATATTTTGAGAAGGTATGTGACTGATATTAGTACTTTAATATGATGTTAAAGGATTATATATGGCCACCAAAATACTTCTTCAAACTCTCTTAATATTCTGGACCAAGTATGTAATTTTACTAGCAATTTGGGTTTCAAATTACCCTAGGGTAAGCACTGAAAATGGCTTCCGAAATACCTCCAAACCCGCTCGAATATATGAAAATACATAGGGGATTTCTTAAGGATGTTATTAAGGTAAAAAAATGAACCATTAATTATTTATTAAGTATGTTCCAACCCTCTCCCAAACAACAACAAAAACCACTAATTCGACTCTTGGGGAAATGGCACCAAATCTTCTCCAAATGCAAATAAACTGAGTATAATGACTTCGAATGCTCAAGTTCTAAATATGAAACTTGTAATACACATAAATGCAAGTCCATTGATCACAAGTATATTAGATAAACATTTTTTTTGTTCTAAATCATTAGCATTATAATGGAATACATCAATGTAGTGGGGAAATGGTCATTATTTGCTCATTAATCATCATTTTTACATACAACCACTTAGTATTTCGACATGAAATTTTTTGTAGATGAAGAATAGAGTATTTAATTGATATTATAAAATAAATAGGGCATTTGAAGCTCCCCCCAAAGAGTACAATAGCTCACCAAAAACGCCCTCCCTCAAGGAGCAAGAATATGGCATCAAAACTGGAAATGGTTGAGAGAGTGAGTTGCACTAGAAGAAACCATGAGCTTCCCTGTAGCTTAAACCTGCAAATAAAGACTCCATTAAAGCTCTAAATGAAAGTTTTGAATGGCCTTTCCAATTACCAACTTGGATGGGAATCTTTCACCCTCGAAATTGGCTAAGGCAAGAAACTATTCATCCACTAGCTCTCCCTCTTCACAATTGCAATTGCAAAGTTTTCAAATGATCAAAAGCTGCTATTCTTCTTTGTTCATGACTTTTATAAACTTCTAATGTCCTCCATGGGTCGAATTCATTCCAAGATTTTAAACTTGCAAATAAAGACTCCATTAAAGCTCTAAATGAAAGTTCTGAATAACCTTTCCAATTACCAACTTGGATGGGAATCTTTCACCCTCAAAATTGGCTAAGGCAAGAAACTAGTCATCCACTAGCTCTCCCTCTTCACAAATGGAATTGCAAATTTTTCAAATGATCAAAAGATGCTATTCTTATTTTTTCATGACTTTTATAAACTTCTAATGTTCTCCATGGGTCGAATTCCTTCCAAGATATTCATTCCAACTCAATTTGGGAAGAGATTCCCAAGTATGCCACTTGTCCTTCCAATTTTAGCCCTCTCCTTCTCCTAATTCGAATTGGTGTCTCTTTGGCTGCCCTAAATCACTTGGGAACCCTCTTTGAGGGTATTTTTAGCCGTGGCATGTCATGAATGTGATATGTCATCCCTCAAGTCTGTTTTGTGTCATAGGTGTCATAGCATCTTCATCGTTGTTGTCATAGAGCTAGGGAATCTAGCCCAAGTGTCTCACTAGCTCCAAATTGCCTCTACCTCTTCCATGGGAGTTATTCTTTCAGTCCAATTCGACCTTGAATGACTCATTCAAAGTGTATTGACCTTCTAAGTCACCCCAAGAACATTTGGATTCTTATGGATTCGAAATGGAAAGAGTAGGATGTTATGTGGCATGGAAAATCTAGCTTGTGTGGCTCCCACATCCTCCATGTGTCTTCATGATCAATTGCCACTTTGAATTTCTCTTGTATTTATTTATTTAGGTCATTTATTAAATATTTATTCCATTCTAATGTGAAAACATCATTCATTATCCTCATGTCAAATCCCAAAGCTTCCACCCTCAATCTATGAAACTAGTAATTTTCCTCCTTGGCAATTATTTGACCCTTAGCATCAATTTGACAAAGTCTCATGAATATGACCAATGGGCTTTGTCACTTGTGACCCAATGCAAAATTTGGGACATGACAAATCCTCCCTTCCCAATATTTCTTGTCCTCAAGCAATTTCAAACATGGGTGTTGAAGAACCTGCTTTCTGTATAATTCTTTGAAGTTGCCACTGAATTGCCCATCCTAGAGTCTTTGAGATTCCATGAATATTTTAGAAAGGAACCACCATGCTTGCTACTGCACTACTCTGATTAAACTCACTTTATTAAGTGGGGAATCCATTCTGCATAATACTTGTTTTCCCCAAAAATTGAAACCAATGAGACTAAGAATTATCCCAGGGTCCCATTGCTTGTATTGCACTCCAACAATTTGAAGTGCTCTCCAATTTATAGTTCCTGGATCCCATTTTCTTGTATGCATTCTTCCCAACATCATGAGTACAAAATATATATCGTCAAAGTACATAACACCATAATGAAAATGAACATCAAGAAGACACTTCATCAAAGAATAGTGAAAGTGCTTATACCTCCAAGCAAGTTGACCACCATTTTCCAAGTTCATACAAGCATCAAGTAACCAATCAAATCTGCTCCAATGACATAGGTGAGGATCCCATGTCCTATCATGATGCTCCAAAAGGATGGGATATGCATCAAAATATCCAGCCATGTATTCTTTCATCCAAGAAGTGAATGAAGAATCTCCATTAAAATCTGAACCAAATAATGAGCAAGAAAAACAAGGAGACTTCAAATGAATCAAAGAAGTCTCTCCCTTACATCCTTGAATGTGAGAATCATAAATATATAACAAATTATGTGGCTGCCAACAAAAATGTTATCCAATCATAAATCTATTCATCCAAGTGTTGGATGAAGTTCCTCCAACATCAAATGAACTAAGTGTTGAGCAAGAAAAACCATGAGTTTTCAAGTGACTCAAATGCATATCATAGGTGCATCCATGTAGATGTGCATCATCATAAGTTAACAAAGGATGCTACTGCAAATGTGAATAATAATATGCTCCAACCATATCATCATAAAAAGTAAATCTAGGAATTCTAGACTCCTCATGTGGCATCATAAAAAAGAACCCTTTCACCCATACTTCATTGAGACTAATGCTACAAAACATGGAATTATAGGAGGTAGGAGACTAACTCACCCAAATTATCAAAATGTGCAGAAGTTTCATCATGGGAAGTATTCATATGGGTAGTGTCATGCAGCTCCTTGAAAGGTGTGAAACCTTTGTCATAGATTGGTTCCAATGTAGAGGAATCATGCTCTTCTTTAAGGATTGCATAACCTTCATCAAGAGACAAT
Organism: Larix kaempferi; assembly: GCA_027924585.1. NCBI lineage: Eukaryota > Viridiplantae > Streptophyta > Pinopsida > Pinales > Pinaceae > Larix > Larix kaempferi. Next base: position 372 of record BSBM01001222.1, on the reverse strand, counting down.
TCAAGTTCCTCTTCCACCACATCAAGTGTTGGGATCTCTTCAATTTCATCTTCAAACACATGAAGCCCATTCAAATTTCCACCTTTTTCATGATCTACCATGTCATGAGAATCCTCCATGCAATCTACCATCTGAAAATTTGAAACATAGGAAGAAAAACAAGTATCTTGCAACCTTTCAAGAAGTTGCTCATTTTTAATTTTGATTTTATGAATATCCTCATCATGTATTTCTTCTTCTACTTCACCTATTTCAGAACTAGGTGGTTCATGGGTCTCCTCCTTTGTGACATAAATTATTTCATCCATTTCTTTCTTTTCCTTGGAAAGAGAACCATTGCTCCATCTTTTTGTAAAATTAGTCACAGCAGAT